>JARKHS020000762.1:57500-205307 GCA_030143305.2 Amblyomma americanum | reverse complement strand
CTCCGCTTTACATTGACAGATCTCTGGGAGTTCTCTCACCACTCCTCATACAGTGGCGCAGCAGTAACGCAATGCACCACTGCCCTGCGACAGCAGGTGCTGCCACCAGTGGCGCGGAAGGCGCTCGACAAAGAGCATGCGTGATAAAGCATGCGGCACAATTTGTAAAATGCGCCACGGGCGTTGTGTATCTCATCCCACTCAAGTGTGGTCGCGTGTATGTGGGCCAGACAGGACGCTGCGTGAATGAACGCGCAGGGGAGCATCAGCGTTCAATTAGGAATAGAGAAGGAGCAAATTTGCCTGCTCATTGCATTGCATGCACGGGTTGTGAGCCACTGCTAAATAATATCAGAATTCTGGGCAGGAGTAATGACAAAGTTTCCCGTGAACTTCTAGAGGCATACCACATCAAGACAAGAGGTGATAACTGTGTGAGTGACACCTCCGTCTCATTGTACAACGCGGAAAAGAATTTTTTGGAGCGGTTTTGATGGATTGTCGCGCAGGGTTGATTTGCCTTCTTTTCCTCTCCTTCCCCTCTTCGTAGGCACGTGTGCACACTGCCTATAAAAGCGGCACTGAATCTAATAAACACCAGTTGATAGTTTGCGCTCTTTCAGTCTCCCTCGTGCTTTTTCCTGTGTGTGTCGTTTGTGCGCAATTCGTACCTACAACAGTATACACCAACTCGCCCAACAAGAAGTTCTTCTTAGCCACCAGTGGAGGCTGCGAGAACCAGGTTGCTCTCCCCGAACAACCTCTTTCAAGCAGTCATTATTTTAACTGCCACCGGCCACGGTGGGCAGTTTGCTCACAAACTGGTGGGCAGGTTGTGATGACGTAACAAGGTCACAAGGATGATGTAACAGATCTTTCATAGATTTTTCACTCAGGCCAACAATGCCGAGGCCGGTTTTTCTCCGACACAGCGCCCTTAATGCCATCTTGTTATAACAGCAAAAGCTCTAAGGGATGCAACAAGTGCCACTATGCAGTTTACACACCTGGCTGCTTCAAGATTTTTCACAAACCAGAAAAATTTTACTTGCACTAGATTTTGTGACTGTCTTGAAGGCTGAATAAAGTAAATAATTATTATCATTCTTGAACAAAACTAGCAACCTGCATCTTGAAGATATAAAGGAAAAGCTGTAGAAAGTGCACGGAGAGCTGGAAGATGAATCATGGCCAAAACAGGATGCAAGGAGCTCAGAACCTGCTTTGATTCACAGACCCTCAACAAAGCACTGGGGTGAGAGAAGCATCCAGTACCAATGCTGGACGACATCGTGCATGCTCTTTAGCAGATAAGGGCCACCTGTAAACTTGGTCTGACGAATCATTATATCAGAGCATCGTGTCCTGGATCAGTAGTCAAGTACTGTTGACTATATTCTACACACTTGGACACAGATAAATATTTTCCACTTGGTATCACCATGGCTAAGGAAGTATTTCAGAAACCATTTCAGACACCATTTGATTGTCTCGAAGGCAGCAGGCATGCCACACGTGATAGTGCTGTAAGGCACAGAGTAACAGAAGCTGAAGAAACTAATTAAGAGGTGCGGTACACAAGGAATTTGAAACAGCAGGCCGCACCCAAAGCTGAAAGCCAAAGAAGCCATCTTCTTTTGGGCGCTAATGTAACCTGCAAAGCTCACAAGTTAGCCTGTTTCAGCTGCCAACAGAGCGCTATAGTGCTTAGGACTTGATCACAAGATTGCAGGAATCACATCTGTAATATAGAGATAAACAGGAATTAGGGATAAGAAAGCGGTGGAGGCCCCTCAGCTCAGTGTAGACATTTTTTGTAAATGATACACTCGCACGATATACTCATCTTCATGGCGAGGAGAAGAAAGCTATGGAGAGTGTAAAGACAACGTAAACTGCATCGCACTGGGTGGACGCCTGAACTGCACCAGGAGGAGGAAGAGACGACGGGAAGTGAAGAATGAGGAAGGGAAAGGAAGAAGTGCTCCAAGTACACACCACGCAGAGTTTAGAGCATGTTTGGGTAGATCCAACCAGCTATGCTCATGATCATCGTGTCGCAGCTTGCCTGCGCACTACAGATGTAGCGGTGGGTCTCTTGGCTTGCTCGCAAGCATTGAGCGATGGGCTAGTTGGTTCTGTATGACTGAAAAGTGAAAGAGCAGTGCAAAGAACAGGAAGGAAGGGGGCAAGGAATGGATGATAGAGACAGGCGGCTTAAAGAAGCATCTGCTTTTCTGCTTGCTAAGACTATATTCATGCTGATGTCGGAAAACACAAGAACAGTGCACACACAGTAGAGTAGGAAGTAGAGAAATTTCAGCTTGAGCTAAATGGTGCCATATATTCGCAGGAAAAGTAGTGGAATTCTAATACTGAAAATACACAGAGTACAGGAAAAAACAAACAAATGAACATGTTACACTACAAATGATCCCCACTAATTCCTTATTCAGAATGATTTTTAAGACCAGCCTTGAATCAATGATACAAAGGCAAAACTATTATTAGGAGTGCAAAGGATGGGTTAAGTTACTGAGGTGGATCATTGAGCTAGTCGGTGCAACCTCGTCCACATCTATGTGTTGCTTCCTTGTGTCTGGTTCTTCTCTGCTGCCGTTTTAAATGGCTTAGGTCTAAGGTAAAATCTTGAAAAAGATCATGTGGCATTTTATTCGCTCATGGTTCCACATGCATATTTCACTGTGAATATTTCTTTGCACCACCTCTTTTTGTGAGGCATACTTATGTCCATTGTACCAACTAACTCACAGCATGCCATAGCAAAGCGTGACCAGCCATTCACAGAAGATTAGCATTCACAGAAGAGTGAGCTCTAATTGCAGTCCATCATGCAGTGACATTACCCGACAGTTCCTTAGGTAACAGGTGAATGCAGACATACAAGAGGGCACCGGCAGTCAGGTAAGCAACAGATTATATTGGGGAGTCTACAGGGATAAGGTGGCCGCAGGCAGTTCAGAATAGGGTTACTTAGAGGGATATAGGAGAGGTCTTGTTCTGAAGCTGGCATACTCGGCCAGTGATGACGACCCAGTAACATTATAAATATATTACGACACATAGTTCAGCATTTCCTTCACAAAATTGGTGAACTGGCCGTTTAATATTTCAATTGCATTCACTCTGCCTTCATGACTCGGGCCAGGAGCAATGAATAAGAATAGACATGACAGTAATATTAATAAAAATAACAATTAGATAAGAATAAGGAGTAAATAATGGGCACAAAGAATAAAAGTCAAGATAGGGTCAGCAATGAAGGATGAGTCTTCTGCGTAGTGAGCATTTCTTTACTCTTTGGTTCATTTCCGAAAGGTGAAAAGAACTTAATTCAGATTTATGTCTCAATGCAACCAACCACAATGACCATCGCACAATAATTAATGTGGTGGTTTTTCTTCTGCCCATTTGCTGCGTAGCGAAGGTAACGAGAACAATATTCAAAATAATGCCTAACTGTGACCAATTGCCAGTACGCTTAGCCCAAGATCGCACCTATTGCCAAGCTAGACTTCAGCATGAGACTTCAGCACGAGAATGTGATGAGCGTCCTAATCATTGTGTGGCATCTCTTCTATCACGGCTGTCTTTGCACTCTCTTCATTGTTCACATTCTGTACTTTGCAAGCAAGCGAGGTAGCATCAGTACTTACATAACTGTTGAAGTTTAGTAACAACTGGCTTTTGTGTAACTTGCAATGCGTTGGGTTTTCTACACTGTATTACTGTTGTAAGTCTGTTCCTCTGGCCTGCTTTACTTTTTATGCATCGACCAGCTTTTTTAAATCTTCAGTAATACAGAAGTCAGCGGTGAAGGCTTCTTCTTCAAGATCAGGTTCGTAAATACATACATCTATAGTGGGCCAAGATGGGCCGGCACTCTGGTGCTACCACTGTACTAGATGGTGGATCCCTCTCGCATCCTCTCCACAGTGAGAGAGAAGGCGTAAGAGATGGGAAAAGAGATTGACAGGAAGCCGGTCCAGGAGAAGGAATTGGAGAGCCAGTGAGCAGAGAATATATGAAAATGTCCAAATGGGATTCTTTATGGTCCCAGTTCAAATGGTTTATTGGCCCATTCCCTGTAGCTGCTGGGACCTGTAGCTGCTGGAACCAGTAACTCCATGCTGAAAGTAGGAACATTTATTTGGATAAAGGATGCGTGTAATATGTCCTTAGATTTCTAACCTTTCTGACAAGTTACAAAATGTTTTAAAGAGTTGCTTAATGAGAATCAGCACACTCCAAAAATTCAGGCAACCTACACTAAACGCGTCACCCTGCAGAACCACACAAATCTGCCTATAGTGAGAACAGACAGCTTTAACCATAGCAAGCAGCAACAAGCCCAACAACAAAGCAGTGCAATACACACAACTTATATGAGAAACATACACTCACGTTAATACAAGCTATTACTATGAGCTCATGCTTATATACTCCCTCATTAAGGGCATCCCACAAGTGCTAGTGAGGAACAGTTGATAAACATAGTTTTCTCATTAAATTTCAGCACTATATTTACAATTTATAGCAGAAAAACTCAGAGAGATTTACGTTAAAAATTTTGTTAATTGAGGAATACCATTACAACATAAACAACACAAAAAAGTTGTAAATCGAACGACAAAAAGCTCTCTGTAGGAGCCAGTAGATCCCACTTCAGAACCAGAAGCCCCCAGCAGAGACCAAAAGAGGCTCCTTACAGGGACCATTTCAACCAGCAGAAATCCAGAAGGCTTCCTTCCGGGACCAGTAGACCCCAGCACCAAACCAGAAGGCTTCCTTCTGGAACCAATAGACCCCAGCACCAAACCAGAAGGCTTCCTTCTGCGACAAGATGAAACCATTAGAAACCAGCAGAATCCCATTAACAAATTTTCATTTACATGCACTATTGCATATATGCATTATTATATATAATACTGCATTGTGATATCGAGATTCACAGCTGCCTAAATCCGTGTCTACACTGCACGCCAACGCATCTCAAAGGCTTGCATTCAGGAAGTGAAAGTATGTGCAGACTATTGAGAAAGTTGTAAAACCATATTTAAAGAATATATCCACAGAAGAGAAATTTCAAACATCTAGAGTCCCTTTCAGAAGATGCCACAGGCTCGGAGAAGTGCACCTCGCAGTTTGGACCAAACGTGATTTTTTATCTTGGAAAGTGAAAACAAAAAAGAGAGAGAAGACTGGAGTTCATACTGCCATTCAAAACACGGAAATATGTATCTGCAAAATTCACAAGCGAATTCAGGCCTGTTACCACCTGACCACTCGGAAGTGCTTCCTCCCGAGACCTGGCAGTTCGCGACACATCCCTGAACAGCAATTGCACACATGAAACTAGAGCTGTTCTACCTTTCGGCGCTGCCCTAAGCGCTATTGCCCATAGGCTGAATAGTCCCTCAACAGTGGCGGGAAGTTTGCATACTATATACAGAAACGCTCACCCCACCAACTCAATCAACACATTGTAGCCGCTGTGCAAAGCTCAGGCGCTGATGCACAGACTTGAAGAAAAAGCCAAATCTGACACCCACGTTGGACCGTATGCATTAGGCTGACAGCGCTGCATCGATCAGAGCCATATTATGTGCGCCGTTTTTGAAGGTCCGCCTCGTCACTCGAACTTAAGTGCGCGCATTAAATATGAGCGCGCTTTTCAAACAAGCGGCTACGGGGCGGTTTGTCGCAGCAAATTATGAATAGCGCTAGCGCTATGTTTCACGCCCTGAAATTTAGATCGAGACCTGTGAAGTCTTAGCACTATATTTGCGCGTTTGAAGAGACTCAACATACTGCCACATACCAACGCGACCAAGCAAACCTCCTACAAACTTCTGTTAAAAAAAAAAAAACGGACTACATCAATGTGGCCAGATGAGTGTTCGGATCCTGCTAGCTGCACTGGCTGTGTGATCATTTGTAATCACTTGTTTGTAATTACTGGACGAATGTAAACTAATATTCATCGCAATACGTTCAAAAAAGAATTAATAGTTGCGTTATAGTCAACTAAAATAATTCTGCATGCTTAAACTGCCTTATTGTTGCAGAAGCCGCTAAGCGCTCAAACAGACGACAGCCTTTACGGGCGGCAGTTAACTCGCAGAAGTTTAGTGAGATCTTTGCCCAGACTTTCGTGTGTTGATTAAGATGGCGAGCAAAGGAAAGTTTGCCGACATTCGTAAGTATTTCACGCAAAAAGAATGGAAGGGATTGTCGCAATTCATGAAGTCGCGGTACGCGAACATAAAAGAGAACTACGAGCTGATGGTGAAGCTGAGTGAGTGAACTCTTTTTGACTGCCTCCCTTCGGAGCTGTTCGTTTGAAAAAAGGTCTTGCTTCAGCAATTTTCCGCGATTAATGTACCTCATGGCTACCAGAATGTAGCAATCTTCAAACACAACAGCTGTGCATATTAGAAAATTGCATGATGCCCATCGCTTTTAAAATTTGAATGAATTTTGGGGCCAGGATCAACGGCTCAGAGTCGTGGACAAAATAGGAGTCACTAATTGCTACCACAAGAGGAGATACAAAAAAAGAATTGCTGAAAGCAGATATAACTCACACCTGTATATTTACAGAACTGGAACCTCCGCTCCCTGAATTTATGAAACCAAGACCGGCCCCAGCTAAACCGGCGGAACCCCCAACAAAGTCCAATTCCCGTAAGTAAATACAAAGAGCTGTCACAGTGTCAGGTGCTGAGATAATTCTTTTTTTTTATTCTTACAGCCACTTTCTTGCTTCTTATGCTGAATAAAAGATGCACGTCTCTGCCTCAGTTGCATCTGTGAGCGATATCGGAGAGGGCCGTGCACATGACTCTGTACAGTATTGTGCGTTTTTATCGTGAAGATTTTCAAAAATTTCCCCGCCTCAACCGCTGGCTCATTTGCGGTGAAACTGCACGCAGAGCTTGCGTATTATGGTAACTTTTCTATCGTAGCAAGTTTGACAACGGTACTTACTTAGTTGAGCCGTGCATGATGCGAAAACGTAATCGTCTACGTAGAGATCGGCGAACCAAAGCCTGCAGACGACGTTTTTTCGCTGAAGAGCGGCAGTGGCGCATTCTGTTTTTGAAGTGGAAAACGTCACGACAAGGCCACCGAGGCGAGCATTGCAAACAATATTCTTTGAAAGGTGAAATCAGTCGTTCTAATATTTTTTCCCGCTCAATTAGCCGAAAATGTTGTAAGCGCTACAGTTGAAGCAGACGAAACGGCCGGAACGGCATAGTCAAGCGGCCCGCGCTTCTTGCAATGCTCGCCTCGGCGGCCTTGTGACATTTTTCACTGCAAAAACAGATGGCGCCATTGCCGCTCTTCAGCGAAAAAAAAAAAAAAACGTCGTCTGCGGGTTTTGGTTCGCCGATCTCTACGTAGACGATTACGTTTTCGCATCATGCACGGCTCAAATAAGTAAGTACTGTTGTCAAACTTGCTACGGATACAAAAGTTACCATAACACGCAAGCTCTTTGTGCAGTTTCGCCGCAAGTGAGCGAGCGGTTGAGGCGGGGAAATTTTTGAGTCTTCACGATAAAAACGCACAATACTGTATATACGCTTAGAATGAGTTTTGTTGGAAAATGTGCTTTTATGTTGGAGATGTTTTGTTGGAGGTGTTGGAAAATGTGTTGAACCAATATTTTGTTGCAGTAGAGGAAACAAAATATGTTGAACCAATATTTTGTTGCAGTTGAGGAAACAAAATGTGTTGAACCAATATTTTGTTGCAGTTGAGGAAACACCTTTTCAGATTGGACGGTCGCGATAAGTTGTTAGTGTGAGCTGCTTCTTTCGATAGGCAAATGATAATGAATACAGGGTGTGACGCAGTTAAATGCGCGGCGTAAAATGCTTTTCTCAGCTAAACTGGTGACTCGTTCGAGCTCAAATTCCGCATAGAAACGGCAGCAGGTAGGTACAAATGTTTCATAATACATTTGATGTGAGGTGATTGCCTGAATCGATCAAAAAAAAAGTCGGATATTCGCATCGTCTGCGGCGACGAAGACACGAAACTAGCCGTTGTTTCAGCAATTGCACCTGTGGCGCCATCTCGTTTGCCGGCTGTCGAGATTCGGCAAAGCAGGGGGGTGGGGTGTTTTGCGGGAGGTTTGAAGACGCTTTTTCGACTGCTTAATCAATGATCACAAAAAACATAGTTTGGCCAGAACTCCAATAAATTACAAGTCTATCGTTAAAAAGCGGATCCCACCAAACTTCTCTGCCGAATATTCACGGCCGACAAACGAAATGGCGCTATCGGTGCAATCGCTGAAAAAGCGCGAGTTTCCTTTCGTCGTCGCCGCAGACTATGCTAATATCCGACTTCTTTTTTGATCGATTCGGGCAATTACCCTAACAAATGTAGCATAAAACAATTCTGCCGACCTTTTGCCATTTATTTTCGAATTTTGAGCTCGAACAACTCACCAGTTTAGCTGAGAGAAGCATTCTGCGGCACGCGTTTAATTGTGCGACAGTCTGCATCATGTTGCAATGCTACCTATGTATGAGAGGCGCCGTAGTAAAGGGCTCTGGATTAATTTAGACCACTTACCTAGCTATAGGTTATTTAAGGTGCGGTTTTATATCGACAGAACATGTGTGCGTCTTTGCATTTTGCCTCCATCAAAATTCGCTTCCCCTTCGGTTGGGATTTGATCCCGCGTCCTTAATTGGGGCTCAGCAGCCGGGTGCCATCCACTGAGGGCCCCGAGCGGGTAAACTATAGAAGAAAAGACAATCGCGCGTCGCTGCGATTGGATCCGAACCCACGGCCTACCCCTACACATGCCGCGTGCGGTGGTCTCGCCTCACCTACAATAATTGTAATCTAAAAAAAACTTCGGGCCTTCCTAACTAGGCACGCTTTTGTCATGGGTTTTTATGCTGGAAACGTACTTTGCCAGCTGAATTTCCAGCTGGAATGGGATTTTCAGGCTGCGGAAGAGATGCTCCAGCCTGGAAATTTTCCAGCTGGGAGCAAGAACTGTTCGAGGTGGACACGATTTCCGGCTCTATAATCCAGCGGGAAACAAGCGTAATTTATGCAGGAATTGGAAAGTTTCCAAGCTGGAAAGGCATGCATGAGTTGCAGTTGACTAATCCGGCCGGAAATTAATTTCTTTTACTCGTGAGATTTAGGAGCTAAATTATTCGGCAGAAGTTAATTCGGAAAAGTTACTTTAGAGATGGACGCTCCCACCAATGGGAGCATCCATCTCTGTCGTCATGGCCAATTTAACCATGGAACACATCGAACAACGAGCCCTCAACTCATTCCACCCGAAACCAAAGATTTTCCTCAGATATGTCGACGACTGTTTCGCCGTCATCAAAAGATCTGAGATTCAAAATTTCCTTTCTCATTTAAACTCCGTAGAACCTGACATTCAGTTCACGCTAGAGGTGGAACAAGAAAACTGCCTGGCGTTTTCGGACGTCCTCGTGTCCCGAAACCACAGTACCCTTCAATTCTCCGTATACCGCAAACCAACTCACTCAGGGCGGTATCTCCACTTCTCTTCGAACCACCCGATAGTCCATAAAGCATCAGTGGTGAAGACGCTGTTCAGAAGAGTTGAGACACACCCAGCAGAGAACTTGGCAGAAAGAAAGAACAACGCACGATATTCAAAGAACTCATCATGAACGGCTACCCAAAAGACTTTATTCAAAAAACCATTTGACGTCAAAAGCACAACATTCGCCTAGAAATCAACGCACAAACACCAACGCCACCACCAAAATACATCACTTTACCTTATGTCGGAAGTGCCAGCGAAACCATCGCCCGAATCCAGAAAAACGGGTCTCCAGGTTGCGCGCAAGCCCACAAACATGCACTGTTGCGCTTTGCCTACCTGTTCCCAAAGACCGGCCGCGGAGAGAAAGAACCCAAGGCATATTCTACAAAATTCCTTGCGCCGACTTGACGCAAGCTACATCGGCGAAACCCAAAATTTCAAAGAAAGAATTCGGCAACATAAAAACGACGTCCGCAAATTCGCAAGAGAGCGCAATCCAGTAGCCGAACACTCCGAGGACTCCGACCATAGAATCAACTTCGAAGAAACCCGCATCCTCGGAGCCGGAACAAATTACCACAGAAGGCTCCTTCTGGAATCCTGGCACATCCAAACCACCCCGAAACAACATCAACCGCACGAAAGGAAACCTGCCCCCAGTATATGCCCAGGGACTTCGCTCTTCAACACAACAAGAAAAGTCGCCATTGACTGCCTCCCCACAGTGCGACAACGTGACTAACAGCCTTAACCCCCTCCCCTTTCCCCACCCCTTTCGCATCACAGCTGCCGTTCCTTTGACCCCCTCCTCCCCTCTAGACTTAAAAAGACCCCAGCTACTGCCCTCAGTCACCCCTGATGAAGGAGCCGAGTCAGCTTCGAAACGTTGGGTTAAAATTAAAATTTTTGGTTGGGGATGTAGAGTTTATTATGTCTTCAAACCCAACCAGACAGGCAAATCTGTCAAAATGTTTAGTTTTAAAAAGTTCATTACGGACGCAATCACGCAGTTTTCACCCAAGTTCTCGCCGATTCTCGCTGAAAGAGTCAGTATGGAGACATATAGGTCAATAAAGCTAATATAAGAGTGAGATCTCGATACTCCTGGCAGGAGTCAGCAGAGCTTTGAGCGACGTTATGGGCATAACTTTTGAAACATCACTTAATTACTAGGGATTATACATGGTTTGTTGTTTTACTGTGCTGGGGACTGCTGTTTGGTTCTTGTTCTCCTAATAGAATGTAGTAAATGACATTTGATTGGTGTGCAGCATGTTTGTTTTTCAGCGCAGAATAGTAGAATTCCGTTAAAGCTGCTCGATGCGCATGATTCTGTGCCACAAGCTATGCTTACAATTATCCTGGGATGAAATGCAGCCTCGCCCGAGACGTCTTCCAGCGGGTCCCGCTACCCGAGACGCCAGCGAAAAAAGGTCAACTACAGGGAATGCGAGGGAAACTCAGACGAGGAATACCTGTGCGAGGAAAACTCGGACGAGGATTACCTGTGTGAGTTGTCTGCGAAAGCCGGTTCCTGGCTTCCAACACAAGGATAGAAATGCACACTTCATTGTAAATGAGTCTTTTAGTATACCTAGTAAGGGATGATCATTTGAAATGCAGAGCGGCTTGTCTACAGTGTCGGGAGGTCTTCTAGCACACATCGTCTTGGCTACTTGCACGCTTCACTTTCTAGAGCGGCCAGTTGGGCAACTTCTTACAAGGTTAATGTATGACGCAGAGAAGGAGTGCTGTGATGAATTATTTTTATCATGACCTGAATTAGCCTTGGACACCCAGACACGCATATTTCACGGGAGTTTGATTCCGCTCCGGTCAGCGAGCATTGCATATAAAAGCCCAATGGGCATTGAAACTTCCTTGGATGTCCTGTGGACGTCCAGGCCTGCAGGGCGTCTGCAGGACGTCCAAGGAAGGTTCAGTGCCCATTGGGATGTCGGCATTCTCACACCTTTCTTTCCTAAATCACGGTGTGGGTAATCGGCTTCCAGCTTGCGATGACTGCGGTATCGCCTATCCCGGTGACTGCCCCAAGCACGGACCACTGACCCATGTCAAGGACGTGGAGGTGAGTGCCAAGCACGCGAACTTTGGATGGTGAATCTGAAAAGCTGCCTTCAGGCAGCGTTCGCATGTACCGGATTTCGGCCGGCACATAGTGACCCGGTGAAAAATACGACAGCGAACTTGCCGAGCGGAGATAGTCGTGCGTAGCGTCACAGCATGCCTTCTTATTCTAGATCTCAACTATGGAAATTCTGTCTCCGCTCTTTCACCCTTTCTTTCACTCTATTCATGACTGCGTGGTTCCGGTACCCACCTTGATCGAGACCGTTCACTGTGCCTTTCCATTTGACCCCACCCGGCCGCATATGAGGCCTTCTTTTCATTATTTCGTCACAGTGCATATTCATGCAAACACAAATGAAGAGAGTTTTCGAGTCTGAAACTTCAACTCCAGAGAATATGGGAAATGTGGTTTGTGTGTTTGCAGTGCTGTGGGCAATGGTATTGCAGGCAGTCTCAAAACGGCTACGCCGTTCGCAGGTGGATGACGGGGATCCGCTGCGAGCCAACAAGACCGTCCCCGAGGGCCTGTCCATCCGCCGATCTACCATCAAAGGGGCCCAGTACGGCGTGTTCACCCTCAAGCCATTGCCTAAGAGGGTCTACTTTGGTCCTTACGAGGGCGTCAAAATGGAAGACAACGGAGAGCGCAACGGCTACATCTGGGAGGTGCGTAGACAAAAGGACCCCTTTAGAAACATCGAGGCAATGGTTAGAGAACTCGTCTTCCCTGTACTTTACAACAGCAGTTCAATAGTTACCATCAAGAAATATTTTCACTCAGTGGCCCACTGCCATCAGATATGATCAAAAGGAACTTTTCAGTGAGTAGTGTAACTCCTTCTACCTTCCAGGATAAACCTACATATCACCTGATACTCCATCGAAATGCTCAATTCGAAGCTCCCTCGGCAAGATCTTCCATTTATTCATTTTTTATTCATTGAATACTGCAGAGATTCGGTATGCCCAAGCAGGAGAGGGAAATACATAGAGGGGAACAAGGGAAGTAAGTGCGATACTACCGGAATATATAGATGCCACAAAATAAGCAACGCAGAATTACAATTGAAAATGAGGGCTACAGTACAGCTACGAAGGCAACAGTGAAGATATCAAGACTGATTATAAGGTAACGGACAGTTCTCTGGTAGAGCATTTCATTCTGAAACTACGACTACCAGTCGAGCTTTCGAGCAAGAAATCGTCGGTCGCGGCGGTAATTTTAATCCGTCCATGCCGGACCACTTCCGTAAATCTTTTTGTGCTTGACGAAATGTCTCCATGTATCAATTCTTTTTGGACAAATAGTATCTCCTCTGGACGAGCACTGACGCGGGAAACGTTCAATGCACCATGCTACTCCTGTCCCTTTCACTTTGTAGCTATGGACTGACAATCCTCGCAACAACTTCAGGCTGCAAAGCAGGTAATACCATCTACTCAGGATACACGACATATGAGCCTCATTTTAACACCGCAACGTTAAGGATCTCATTCAGCAGAAATTCCGTTATCGGCTGCGTTGTGAGCGAAAAAATTTCCAGAGAAGCAACCTAGGTGGGTCACCCAGTTTACGTGACCTTGTGGCGTCGTCGCAACCTGCCCTTCAAGCTGTGAGCAAACCTGCTACCGTGGTAGGTGGCCGTTAAATCAATGACTGGTAGCGAGAGGTTGATCGAGAAGAGCAACCTGTGTAGCACAAGCCTTACTGGTGGTAGCACCTGGGTGGTGGTGGCGCATCGCTTAACCGCTGTACCACAGCGCCAGGAGTGGCATAAGGACTTCCAGAGATCTATGAATCTAAAGTCTAGAACAACCAATTCAGGATATATAGACAATATTTGATTACAGCTATCGCGTCTTACCCTTAAGGCGGAGCTTAAATGGTGCCGGCAATTTTTTAAGAGCATTTATTTCGGTTCTTGGTCATAAAGGTCGTGCAGCAAGGCCCGCGTCATCAGCGGAAAGCCATGACCTATGATAAATGACTCAAAAGAAACCAAAACTAAATGTAATAAATATAAGGCCCCTGCACTGTCCTGTAGCGTTCATCAGGCTAGCGGTGGCTACTGGAGACTGAAAGGCAAAAGCTTCAAATGATTTCAGGGTATTTCAGAGCGCCCCGAAGCTAAATCTGGACAGAACATACAGCTGAGTTTGTTCCCGTTTTTTACGCAGGTTCGCAAAGACGGCAAAATGTTCCTGATTGACGGTCGTCCACTGGACAGATCTAACTGGATGCGCTACGTGAACTGCGCGGCCAGTCCACAAGAAGCGAACCTGGTGGCCTTCACGCGTTACGGGAACATATACTACCGGACACGCAATGCCGTGGGCGCCGGCGAGGAGCTCTTCCTGTGGTACGGCGAAGCGTTCGCTCGGGAGCTGGGGCTGCTCGGCAAGCCACGAGGTTCGGGGCCGTCCGCGAGAGGTGAGGGTCTCGTCTTGTCACGCCAGGGACGAGCAGTCGCAATTGGATGGGGTGATCTGATTTAGATTTTTCATGGAGAGGCTGATGAGACACTTTGCATTTCGAATGCTCATGAGAAATGCGTCACTGCACAAGAGCTTTATTAAATGGATAGGGACGTCAAGTCGAAGTTGGCGTCAATCGACTGGGAAACTCGTTCAATCACAGAGCCCACAGTCACTGGCAACGCAGCTTTTATAATCTAAAGAAAGAAAAAAAACGAATACAGGTGTCGCCCTCCACGGCCGATTTCGCAAGCATTATGCGTGCGTCGACACTGAATTCGGAGCGCGGATCCCAAAGGCCACACTGCATTACTGTTCACTTTAAAACAGTGGTAACCAGCTCTTTTCGGTAAAGACGTCATGAGTTTGAATCGATTGGCGGGAAGATTTTTAAATGCAATCTTGGCGATGAATGCGTCCGGATGGGCTGGTAAAGCAGTTGGTAGAGCACCGGACGCTTAATTCGGAGGCCGTGGGTTCGGATCCCACTGATGACATGTGGTTGTTTTTCTTCTGCTTTCTCTTTTAAACTTTAATTATTTTAAAAAATTGATGAATATCACCTTATAAAACGATCCCCTATGCTCCCCTAGGATGTCGTCTTCCGTCGTATCCGTTCTTTAGAGTATGCGCTTCAGTATCTGCAGCGGTCACGACTGCTTGCTGCTTTCGCCTCGATAGTCAAGGAGTGGCAGAGAAGGCCAAGTGGCCCGTGCGCCACGGGGATAAAAATCAACTATTACACATAGCTTTCAATTTAAAGCAGTTCACCAGTTTTCTGGCGTCCGATAACACTGCAGGTATTACTATGCCGCGAAAGCCATACTGCTACCGCGAAAAGCCTATTTTTAAAATTTATGGCTGGGCATTCCTGAAACACATGGTATATCTCCTCCTAGGTAGAGGGCCTAACAAGGTCTACATTACCGGATAATGTCCTCCTCGTGAGGGTCTCATGGAAGCGTTAGCAAAACGTTTAATAAGGTCCGGCAGGTTTCCAGGGTGGCGTCCTCCAACCCTCGTCTCCCTTCGGCGTAGCCACTGGCATGGACGCTCATTTCTCCAGCTCTTTCGTCAGATTCGGAAAATTTCAGCCCTGAAACAACCGCCAGATATGGTAGTAAAACGGCCAGCATTCATGCAGTTGTCCCCGATAGTACAGAGGCGCGCTGGTGATACTTTGCACAAGCAACTGCGCAAGGTGATTAAAAAAAAGCTCCTCCTGCGGTAGCTCGAAAGTGCCCTCAATTTCGAGACTTATATTCACGCGCCTCGGGTGTCCAGTCTGCAAACTCCGGTTTTTGAGGCTGATATCCACTATCTGCTGTGGGTATGTCCTGCGCTGGATACGACGAGAATCTGGCGCCTGGTGCCGCAGTGGGTCTCTCGCCGACCAATACTTAGCCATATATCGTTTGGAGGCAGGGACCGCATCATCGGCTTTATTAAAACTGCCAACATTTTTCATTTATTTAGCCATCATTCTCTTTCAACCATCATTAGATACCCCTTTTATGCCCCCAGGAAATAAATAAATATCGATTTGTAAAACGAAACAAACAAACAAACAAACAAACAAACAAACAAACAAACAAACAACAAGCAAGCAAAACAAACAAGAAAGCCATGTTAACTCTTCTGTGCATGTCTGTAGACGTGAATTTGAGATGGCTGGCGATAAGTGCTGAAACTCTAATCCGTTCCGGAGCTCTCCGCAAATGATCTGCTTTTACTACCCGCAGAAGACCGAGACAGCACGGCCCGACCGCAACCGGTCTTCTCCTGCGACACATGCGGCGAGCTCTTTTCCGCTCAAGACCAGTTGGAGAAGCACAGGCGGCGCAAGCACCTGCAGAGGCCAGAGGGAAGGCACCGCTGCGCCCACTGCCCCTATTCGAGCTATTACAAGTAAGACGCGATTTGACATCCCGCCTCCTTTTGGTTCTTTTTGTTATGTGCGGTTTTTATTGGGGGATAAATATGTTCTCCCCGATCAATCGCGGCCCACATGGTTCAAAACCGCCCGGGCCCCACTCCGTGATCATACGCGCTACCGAGCGCCAACCAGGGCGGGCCTTGTTCTGTGTGGGAACAAAGGAACAATTAACACTTCAGCTGACACAAAGAGGCATTCAATAATGTCAGCTAGCAACAAAATAGGCGAAGGAATCGGGTTCGTCCGACCCACCAGCATGGTTACGAGCGAACGTTCGCCCACGCTAGAGCAAGCAAGAAACGCTCCGCTGGCGCAGAGCGGAGCGCCGCGCCGAACAGTCGATGCGCATCGAGTTCCCGAGCCGAAGATCTAGCGCTAGGCCCGCGTGTGCGCGCAACAATCACGCAGTTTGTGGCGCTCGTTTCGCCGCGACGCCGGCGCCCTCCCGTTTTACTTAAGATAACTAGAAATTAGGGAGCACCCATCGCAGAAAGCAAACCAAAGGGGACGAATCCCCAGTTTATATGTAGATGCACGTGAGACACAATGCTGTTCTAGTATATATATTCAAGAAGGGCAGGAAGGAGGGGTAGGGGCAGTAGCCAAGTGTTGCAGCAACAAAATGTTAAACAGGATGGAGTTGTATTATTGAAAAAATACTCCCCTACTTTGCACTCTCTTCCCGGACAAAGTCGTATCGGTGAGAGGTGAATCCTCGGCCTCGTGTTGTAGCGTATATGCATGCAGTGGGCTTCTAGTTTTTCACCTCTGCGCCGTCAGGCTAACATCCTCACGGTGTCTACTCTTTCCTCCTCCTTTCATTCGCTCCACACAGATCTCATGTGACCAGACACGAGCAGACCCACACGGGCGAGCGTCCCTTCGTTTGCCACGTGTGCCATAAGAGCTTCACATTGCGGAGTGATCTCAACCGCCATCAGCTGGTCCACTCGGGGGAGAGGCCGCACGAGTGCCCCGAGTGCGGACAGCGCTTCTGCCAGGCGTTTAAACTGACTACTCACCGCAGGGTGCAGCACGGTGTGGACGGCGGGGTTGCCTCACACCTGTGTCCCCACTGCGGAAAGGGGTTCACCAGGAATAGCAGCCTCAAGCGCCACCTCACGAAGCACACGGGGGGCAGGCCCCACGCCTGCTCACACTGCGGGAAGAAGTTCACGGAACGGTGTAACGCCGTGAGACACGAGAGGGTGGTGCATGGCCGCCAGTACAGGCTGCACTGCCCACACTGCGGGAAAGGGCTTGCGGATATTGGCGTTATGAGAGCCCACGTGCGCAAATGTGACAGCTCCGCTGGGGATAACGTAGAGTTGTGCAGCGATGAGTGAGGGACTCAGTGCATGTGGAGGCATGCAAAAGGGAGGAAGGGGGGAAGTATGCCAGTGGTAAAGCCGACGTGAATGAAGTGTAAACAAACAAGGAAAGGATAAGCGAAGGCAGTCATCTTAAGCAGTAGTTCGCTAAGAACTCGGAACAAGACTTGAGACAACGCCCATTACGCACAACCAGACCAAGCGACGTTGAGGGCGAAAAACAGTTTGCTTTCAACGAACATTTCAGTCAGGTGAAGAATAAAATTAAAAACGGGCTCGAGATGTCCTTTAATGTGAGCTCTCAGTCAACCGTGACTGCTTAATTTCTTTCTCCTGGCGCGTTCGAATTCACTGCGATGACACCCAAGCACATCGCGAGCACACCGATAGGCGACTCTAAGTGCCTTAATGCTGCTTGTCCTTGATCATTGACTTACCATAGTCTGTTCGCTATTGTCCTGTTATCGGCGTTATTCTGCTTTAAAAGCAGTGCTTAATGCTGCTGTTATTGTTTTATTAAAAGGTGTAGTTCTGCGTGCGAGAAAAAGGGAAGGGGGGCAGGCAGAATAATTCATCTTTCACCATTTTGAAAGCTCACTGTTTTGTCATTGGACACTTGTTTAGAAAATGTCTTACGATGCAGTTATCGCATTAGTTTCATTGCACTGTCCGCTTTTAATTGCATTTAGTGCTCAATGTGTTCAATGGTATTTTACAATGCAACCTAGTTCGACAAGATTGGTATTTGACCTATTTATTCTGCTTATTATTACTGTTTGTGGTGATATTTTCTAAGTTGCATTTTGCGTTTGCGTTTCAACCCATCCTGTTATGTCCATGTAACTAGTGGTATCAATAAAAAGTAAATAAATAAAAATCACATAACCAGCGTAACATACACGTGACCGCCATGAATTTGTAAACTGTTGAGGTATTCATATATCTTTTTGTTCATATTCATATAGCCCCATGAACGTGAACCTACCGGAAGTAAGCGGCCTTGTCCCGGAAGTCAGCCTTTGGCAGTGCACGAAATCGGACCTCAACACAGTTTTCCGGTTTCAGTTTTCGTTTTCCATTTAGCATTTCGTCTTTTCGCCGTTCTCGACTTTTACCACGACAATAGAGATTTAGTTTCACGTACGTAGGGGGTTCACCTATGCAAACGGGAGAAGTCCACGTAGCCTGCACGCAGGTCGTTTGAAACCCTTATAGTTACACGTACGCGACGCACGCTGCGCGTTATTCCTAGCGCCATCTACTGACAGATGCAGACTCTGCTATAGCCACTCAAAGACAAGACGAGTCAAAGCCAAGCCAGTCGAACTGCTTCGGAGCGCTGCTTCGTTAGGCTTAACAGCTGGGAAATCGCCTTTATATCTGAAAAACAGAAGATATTTGTTGCTTGAAACTTTATGCGAGGGTAAGAATGGGCAAATCGATGGCGAATACAACAGTTTAGAACACGATATCGCGTCGAGGGATTAGCGACAAAGCTGTTATCACTGTGAAGCTGGCGGATAGGGCGCCGCCATGTTTGTCAACGCTATAATTACGCAAGCAACGCAAAGACCGCAAAGTAAAAATCCGAATCTCACGTACTTACGCGAGACTCGCGCATACCCTTTGCGTTCTGCGCATGCGCACTGGTCACTCGTAAGAGCTCTACGTACGTGAAGCCTCTACGTACGTGAAACTAAAACTCTCTAATGCCTACCTGTTGCGCCGTGAACTGCATGAGAAGACCAGCAATGTACTCGGGAAAGACGTTTCAGAAATAAGGTTCCATTGCATTCCAATGGGACGACACTAGCAGGCGACAGGACGTCGCTGCACACAGCACGTACACGGAGCCTCATCTGTTCAGCTCTGTGTCGTGCCGTTGCGCTAGCGTCGCCAAATATGCTCTGTGATGAATGCTGTAGCGCTCCAAGCCCAAGTTATACCATCAATATGGAATAAATTTATGGAAGAATAGGTGGAAACCTTCAGCAGGCAGCCGACTTTGCAGTCACCATTTCACCGAATCAAGTTTAGACCGAACCGGAGCGAGGGCGAGGTTGCTAACTGGTGAGGAGCCGTCGGTGTTTTGCTGGTTCACATTAGCGCCTCCAGAAGGTATGATACTGCTTTTCGATGGAGGGTATCATGTATTTTTTTCCAACAGCAGCAAATTATGCCTGAATGGACTTGTCACGCTCACACTGGAACATTAGTCTTTATCGTCAGTCGTTTCTCTCGCGCTGTAAAGCTGAAACGTGGCTGTGCTATGGCGTTAGGTTAAAAGCTCGTCTGGAAGGTAAATGACACCCTAAAGCGGTAAAAAACACCTGCCATCGATGTAATGAGACATCGTCCGCCACTAACTCGAAACTGAAACTGCGGCAGCTGTATAACGAATGGCTTTTAGAGAGTCAGGACATCCGCGCCATTATTCGCTTTTTCTTTGCTGCATGAAAATTTGGTTTTATGATGACCTAGCCTCCTCGTCAATCCACTACTTCTCCTAATTACGCTGGGAAGACAAGAACCAGGTAAGAACATAGTGTTTACTGCACGTACCCCTTAGCCGCGGCAGGGTGAGACCTACTTGCCTGTTTTTTCGATTTCTCTGAAATTACAGGGTTCTCCAACGAATTCACACAGTTCTCGCGTAGAGCTTGGTATTTCCTTTATAGTACAGTAGATGTTACGAGAAAATAACGGGAAAAACTGAGGACGGAAGGGCGAGAGACGCGAGTTTTTGCATTGAAATACACAGCAGATACCGGACTTCCGGGACATGCCGCCCAACTTCCGGTGGCTTCACTAGCGCCCACTTAGGAAAGCGGGAATAGCCCAGTAGATGGGAATAGTACGGTAGATGTTGCGCGAAAATAACGGGAAAACAGGCGGAAGGGTGAGGGACGCGACTTTTTGCATTGAAATACACAGCAGACACCGGACTTCCGGGACATGCCGCCCAACTTCCGGTGGCTTCACTAGCGCCCACTTAGGAAAGCGGGAATAGCCACTGCATCGCAGGAAGTGCGCGAAAAATTGGAGGACGCTTAAGCTTCCTCTTTTAGAGAAGGACGCGACAGCGTGTTGCAGCGTTGCCAAGGAATCCACGAAACGCCATCATCCGTTCGGCGCGACGCCTTGCCCGTTGGACAATTTAAAAAAAGGAGACATATCTCGGTGGACACCCGAGCCGCTCCATAAGGCAAGGGAAATGAAAATAAAATTTGTTTTAAGCAAAGGAAATGACGCCTGTCTCACATATCTGGGAGGACACCCTAACCGCGCTGTAAATGAAGGAAAGGCACGATTCTAAGACAACACCGCATTCACTAGACGCGCCTTTGTTCATTCCAAACCATCGAGCTGGCACCATGGGGTGCTGGCTGCTTGTTATGTCATTAACCAGAGTCAATACAACACGTCTTCATTGATTGCTGTGATGCGCTGCTCTTCTGGGATGTCCTTCAGCGTGCAATAAAGAAAGACTTACTCTTGACGCCGTATGGGATACGATTCCTGGACGTTGAGCCGGATCTTTATAAATACGATGTAATTTTCCTTTTCGGCCTGCACAGCGTTTGGTGAAGCAGGATGGCTGTACGACACTGGTATGAAGATGCGCGGTCTGTTCGAGATTACTTCAAAGAAAACATATTTAAGCTGCGTGAAGTGTACAAGGAGCTATGCTTTGGAGATGAAGTTACCGAGCCTATGGGAGAGTTGGGTTCTTTGAAACAGTTTTGATTTTCTCACGTGAGCGAAACTCATGTCCGCTCTTGATGTTTGAGAATGTAGCGCAGAACATGTTTACGATCAGTTGTAAGCTGTCGGAACAGGCAATACAGACAAAAAAAAAAGACGGTGTGGCTGAGCGGTTAGCGTGCTCGCCTCGCACTCCGAAGGCTCTGGTTCGATTCCCCAACTCGACCAATTTCCTACTCCGGTTTATTTATTAATGCTTCTGGTATTTCTCGCTGCCGGCGGCGGACGCCGACAACACCGCGGCTTTTCTGCGACACTGGCCCTTAACGCTGTCTCGTAGCGCCCGTGTGCTGTGCGCTGTCAGTGCACGTTCAAGATCCCCAGGTGGTCGAAAACCTCGCCTGTGCAGCTCCCATGCACTCCAAGTCGTCATATTGTTCCTGTCACTAAGCAGCAAACGTAGCCATGTTCTATGATGGAGTAGTCCGCAGCCATCTGGACACTACAATTCCTGGCATATATCTGTGAGGGAAAGCGTAACAAATTACAAACCGCTTACCTGAAGGGCATATGATGAGGTATAAGTGTTAGCTGGTACGCGAAATGATTAACGTATTACCTATGCTTACATTACAGAACGGCGACTGTGTTTACATTTTGTGACAGTTTGAAGAATGCTTTACGATTTGTGATATCTGTAGACACGAACTTGGAAGATTTTGTCGCACAGCGCGCTTGTGGGCATGCCGCGCTCCGACGGCACTCATACTCTGTTCTTCCCGCCCCACGTTTTTATTCCGATTGCAAAAGCTTTCGCACAATATTTCGTGGTTAGCAATGCAAAATCGCCAACAATTCTTTTCGTCAGGATAAGTGGTGATCGGCATTTGTGATAACTTTGTAGTTTTGGAACAGGAGGCCACACAGCTCATATAGCATGATGGAAATACATTGAGGTATGAATCTTGAAATTTTTCGGGTGTGCCCATGAAACTTCAAATTCGATAGTAGTTCTGGAACGGCTTATGAAATGGTTTTTTATTGTGGCTGTTAAATGCCCGCAGTGTGTAGATTACAGACTCTTCAGTGTTTAAAGGCGAGGTATGTTATTTGCAAAATAATTTTCTGCCATTCCTTTCCCCCCTGGCTCATGGCGACGTCTACTGCCGGTTCCTCATGCTAACTCTGTCTTTCAAATTTGAATGAGCCCCGTGACGTCAAGAGCTGTCATTGGCTCGTCATAATACAACGCACCCTGTAACTGCTGGCATAAAAAAGCGGCGCAGAACGTGGTCTGTTAAGGGCGCGTCTATTTGGCCATCGTGAGCGCGGCGGCGAAAACTAGTATTGCAATCGCCATTTAAACCTTGTCTGCTCGTAACGCATGTGTCGCTCTGGTGGCGCCACCATCGATTCCTAGGGGGCTCAACCCCCCCCCCCCCCCCCCTCCTTGTGAAGGCACAATCCACACAGGGAAGATCAGTGCACGTGACACCTTCGAGGGTCTCTAGGTCAGAGGCCGCTAAATTTAAAAAGCCCAGTCACATGCTTGCCGGTACCACTAAGGCTACAGCATAGGCAGTGGCCCGAAAGCATGCCCCCTGTTGCCTTCTCCACAATGGCATGCCGCCTTACAGAGATAATAGACAAATACTACGAAGGAGGGTATGAGAGGCCCGGCGACAAGCTGTTAAACATCACTTTTCGTATTCTTTATTCATTTATTTACATACCTACAGCGCCCTTGCGGGCATTAGTGTAGGGGGAGAAGAGAAAACAATATGAGTGCGACGATGATATATAATGCAAATTCAGCTGCAATTTGAAAGGCAGGAAACAAGCAGTGAAAAATAAAACGACACGTATACACCTAGTTGTCTTGATATTTGCGTCACTTAATCACACTGTATCGTGGTAAGTGGAAAAATAGGCATGAGAAGTTAAAAGCAATGCTAAAACCCATTAAAAAGAATATTTTTCAGATCCTGGATAAAAGACGAAGGGGTCCCGGAAACAATTTCTCCAGGCAAACCATTCCACTCATGTATTGTCTTGGGGAAGAAGCTGTTCTTAAATAAGTTTACCCGGCAAGCATATTCACGCACTTTTCGGGAATGGTCCGTTCGTGCAGGTACATATGTTGGTTTCTTTAGATATCTATCTTTGTCGATGCCTGTTCTAGAGTAAAAGATATTATAAAATAGCGACAAGCGCAGGTATTTTCTTTTGGTTTCAAGCAGCGACCACCCCATGTTTATGAAAAGATCGCGAGATTTTTTCGAAAAGTCATAATTACCTGACACAAAGCGAGCAGCACGTGCCTGCACGCGTTCAAGTTGTTGAATGTTGCACAGGGTTGACGGATCCCACGTACTGCAAGCGTACTCAAGAATGTGACGTACATTTGGCAGAAATAATGCTTCCTTCTACAAATAATGTACACTTCTTGGTGGTACTTTTTCTTCGACGCTTGCCGCGAGAATTGTGCTTCACTTTTCTCCGTGTATGTATCCAGTTGGATCTACAGTTCGGAAGCTTGAAAGCATAGAGTTTCTTACTATTAACTAGAGGGAAAGCTGGCGGCACTGCACCTGTACCTCTATAAGCGCAAAGCATCATGGGGCGATGAGCTACTTGGTGCGAGACAGTAGGTTTTTCTCAGGAACACAGAGTGGCGTTACTAAAATTCCCCATTCCGTATCCACGGAGCGCTCCGCGCGCAGACGACTTTGGCGTAAGAGTAGTGTGCAAAAGCCACAGTAGCGAAAACGCAACCGCACACGACACCAATAAAAGGTTTTTGTCTTTCAAAATGCTGTGGAAAAACCATTTAAAATTTTGAAGCGACAAAACCTTGTTTCAAATTCATATTTTATTTTGAAAGTTGCGCCTGTTAAGCACGAAATATTGCCTTTTGTGGTCTGCAATGCTTCGCCAATAGGAGAGCAAGCCATTGCTTATTTTGAGGAAAATTCGCATTTGCATGCTTTTCTGCACGTTTACTACGGTTTACAGACAGAATATTGAATGATAAAACATTCTTAATTATCAAACAACATTTGTTTTTTCATTATTTTTTGGCCAAAAGTTGTAGTTCTGCAGTCGGCAGCTCTCCGCCCCATGATGCTTAGAGCGCCCATGGTCTTACAGGGGGTCTCGAGGAAGCTCCATGCAAACTCCCATAGGCGGGGCGCCAGCTTTCCCTCTAGTTAGTAGTAAGAAACTCTATGCTTGAAAGCCGGCTTCTTCGTCCAAGCGTTGGCAACGGGTTATAAGGAAACCGCGCGGCACAAAGGAGTGTTCTGGAGGCTCCTTGCTCGTTAAATTCTGGAGTGGGGTGTTCTGGATGCGTAACTGCGTTGCAGTTATCCTGACCGACGTGCGCAAGAGTTGTGTCTCCCTTTACCGGTCTCTTTGATTCGGCTGCACAAGCTGCACTAGTTCCGTCAAGTTTCACGGCTGTGCCGCGAGCGTGCAGCATCAGTTCAATTGTAGCTTGGCACCGGCGGCTCTGCAGGGCTACACGTCCAGCTTCCTCAGGCAAAAATTTTGAAAACTGGACAAATAAAAGACATTGTTATGGAGATATTGAAGGTAATGGTTCATTATTCTGATATCTAGCAAAATATTTTAAAGTGTTTCCACTCATTGTCTTCCACTCCTTGTTTCCGGTCCAAAGCGTCTCCTTGTCTCTTAAACAACGGTCACATCTCCTACCAACACATGGGGCCGCCATATAAAAGTGTCAAGTGCAAAACGTCGAGGAAGAAAGTAAAGGACGAATCACGCCTTTGCTTCTGAAAACAAGCTCTTCGTCTGGAAAACTCGACTCGAGACCCATTCTGCAGCATTGGTATAAGCGCGGCGGGGGGTTAACCGAGGTCATGTGATACCACAGCAGTCGCTACGGACGTAGCGAAGTTATGGACCCTTTCAAATTCCTGGAAGTCAGCATTCTATGCGCAGCGAGAAACCACCTCCATATGCAGGGCGACCACGCCCGTTTTGGGGCACAAATCGGCTGCAGCGCTGAATCACCTATTCTAAGAAAAATTCCGCACCCTTCCAGCAACTGAGACTGGGGAGCGCTAGATTCAAGACAAAGGAACAACACCACATATGAACACCACGAGAGACAAGCGCAATTTTAAACTACGGTCACATCTCCTACCAACACATGGGGGCCGCCATATTGCAGCCGAGCAGACGCATTTCTAATACCTCGCGCGCTCGTGTCTCATGGTGTTCCCATGTGGTGTTGTCCCTTAGTCTCGAATCTAGCGCTCCCCAGTCTCAGTATGCACGACCAACTAGCCCCCTACAAAGCTTTTCTGCATCATTTTCTCAGCATTCCATTAAGGATAAGTGCGGGAAATACGCACTGCCCGCTCACTGCGCCCAACTGTGCGCTCCTGCAATGCCGAAACCGCAGCTGCGTGCGTTGAGCAGTCTGTGAAAACGCTGAGACGTTCTCTCATTCTGCGCGAAACATGATACAACAGTCACAGTCACTGCTATTCGCCGCGAGGGCAAAAATGCGGGGAGCTTCCATTTTATACTTTCACTGGCGTTGACGTTTCCCATGGTGCGCTTTCGTGTCGTCTGCTACGTTGACATTCTGTGTGCTTCTCGCGGCTCCCGCATGCTTGCGCCACACCCTCTCGCAAAATAGGGTACCTTTCCGCCATTATGTGCGCGCTGCCCCAGTCCCGCCTTTGTACAGGGTGAAGACAACCGTGCCGTCTGCTACGGAGTCCGCCATCTTGTGGCCCACTCTGCAGGCAGCCAACGGGCACCAGGCAGATGGATGTAGAATTCGTTTTTTTTTTAAAAGGGCTTGATACGTTAAGAATGTGAAGAAAACAGCAGACTAAGCGTCACCGATGTAAATGGTCACTGGCTGAATCTGTACTCTACTAGTTGTGCGCGCAAATATACACATAAGATAAATGATGCATGAACGATAAATGCAGCGGGACAAAACCACGCAACATGAACAGCCAACTTGACGAACACAGATATGGCATTACACTGCGCACACAGGACCAGTCCGCCGTTGGCTGCTACTTATCGCACTTGATCTTTACCGGCTAGAGGAGTATTTCGGCTTTTCTCGGAAAACAGAACATCTTTCAATCAATGAACCATTTGCAGAAATCTGTAAGTCAGCTGCCCTGCGAGGCTTGTTTTTAACCAAAAGGTCTCGTTCCCAGACAACAGTCTTCCATTCGTTGTGGAAATGAAGAGTCAAGTTCTTCGTTCTGAGTAAGCTCAGGAATGTGGCCAGTTTACTCCAAGACGGCCCCGAGAAAGCCGTCGAAAGAGTCAAAAAGGCAAGGGGGGGGAGGGTAGTTGGTTTTTCACAGAGAAGAAATCGCGCTAAGTAGCACAGACGAACGAAGGGCGTAAGTCGAAAGAGTACAGTGGTACAGTACAGAAAATGGAATGGCAGCCAGCCTTCTGAGCGCTGCAGTAGATGCCAGGCAGGAAAATGAAGGAAATGGGCCTTTGTTCCTGTACCGGCAGTAGTGAGCTACCTCATTCTAAACTTTCTAATCATCTTCTGCTAAAGAACACCGTCGCTCCAACTTTCTCCTTTCACCCCACCCCCGGATGCTCGCAACATTTTCAACGAATGGCTTGTTTCACTACAAACACCTAAAATTTGGCATCAGCAGTGCATCAAATATTCTCGTATTGATCAACACTAGAAATGAAAAATAAATAGAAATATTCCGCTATGCTTCTTGGTTTCGGTGGCTGTTGGCTTTTATCAAATGTGTGTGTCCTAACGAGCCGCTCATTTCTCTTCCCTTTTCTGCTCAGTTTGCTCTGTCTTGAAAAACAAAACCGTTCATTTTGCTTCTTGCAGGCCTGTTAATCATCCAGCTGGTGAGTAACCTCACTAACTGCAAGACATAATGTTGAGCACATATAGAACAACTAAACATAGAAATATCTACAAAGTTTATTTGAACAGAAGCTACTCGGTTCGCGCCCGAAGATATTGCCGTGTGCTTCAAGGACTGTCCGAATCGCCGAGGAGACTTGATCTGCAAAAAAGATGAAAAAAAAAGGAGAATCGTCATGTGGTTGCGAAAACTACAAAATATTGTTTCTAATGCGCCAGCTAATGAGCCATTCTTTCTGCATGACAGAGTGCACACATTAGCCTCTTCGTATAGGAGCCCCTTTGTAAAACGGAGCACGAAGCCATCTTTGCTGCTGGTTTCTTGTCCAGCCTAAGAATACTATTTAGGACATTTCTCGGTGAAACACGTTACATATACGTAACTGATGGGGACGGTACATTGGGAAGATGCTGCCTTGCGAATTGATGCTGAACTGGGGTGATCTTAAATTGGCTTCGTCATACAGGGATAGAAACCGGACATCCCTCGTAACAGATTCTTTCGATGACTTAATGCGGTAGCATTAGAACCCCCACGTCGAAAAAATCTTCACATCCGTCCGGCTCAAGCCTTGCTGGCAGGTGGCGATGCAGAGAGAGTAAAATACCACTCTCCACTTTGATGGGAGTTGTGGGAGAGTGAAAGATGAAGAGGGAACACGAAAAGAGGGTGGGAGGCGAATGATGGTGGGTTTGAAAGAGTGGAGAAGGCGCACGACTGGTCACGCGGTGATTGATGAACTGCATCGCGTCGCCCGCTCACAAGTACTGAACCCTTCAGTCGGCAGGGGCCGCTGTATCCGCGTGGAATACCCTTTGTGATGCATACTCTACCGCATTGATCGTCTATGATCTTTTTATTCGGGTTTATCAAATATCGATTGGCGAGCGGAGCGTGATCGAAGGTTGTATCGAGAACCGCGTTCACCTGCTGTCAATGAGAATGGTATCCAGAAACAATGAGAGGACTGGGAAATGCATTCTCGACAATGTATCCTGTCCGGCCAGGTGATCGACATGGGCTAAGTACGAGGTGGCCTTAGATTTGGCCCTTTACTATGTTAGAGTAGGCGTTGAAACTGCCACACGCTTACTGCAGAAAATGTAAACCTGCCAGGGTTATCCTTGTTCTTTCTTTTTTCCGATGTGGTTAGCTTGCTATCGCTAAATACTTCACAGGACGGTTACCACTGTGTAGCGTGGGATACTGGGAACACTGTTCGCGGTGGTCGGTATGTTATTATTTATTCATCAGCAGATGTTCTCTCTGCCACAGCGCGCTTGGCGTCACTATGCTGTCACTGGAGTCACCTCTGGGGGTCCAATCATTCAGCATGGCGCGTGTGTCAGTGCCGTCACATGTGACGTAACAGGATACTAATCAATCAGCGTGGCGCAGTTTACCGCCAACGCCAACATCGGAGAGCTCGGAAACGTGCCCGTTAACAAGTGTCGCTCTAAACTGCGCTTTTCCTGCGTCCGCACTCTTCCGCCTGTCAAAATAAATTCTCAGCAGACCGTGACTGGCTACCAATTATGCACGCGACACGAGAACCTGTCGCGATGGCCGAATCATTTCTTTTTTAAAGTTTGCTGCTTGATGTTCCGGAGAAATACTGCGTCCAAGCCGTCAAGGCGGCCTCGCTTAGCGAGCGAGTATTTCATCGAAACTTGGACTTTTCAATGAGATGTTTACAATGCTCAGAGCAAGAAGTCTCCATGAATGCCGGCACCGAGTAAGCTTGATAGCGTCCAATGTTTTAGAAATGCACTGCTACCTCAGTTTCGACTCCCTCTTCCAATGTTATTGTATTCTCATTGTGGGTTTTTTCTCCACTATATTGTTTTGACACTGAACAGGAAATGAACTAAAGCGGCGACGGGCGAGTTGTCTAATGCAGGAGGAAGCGCAACTAATCTATTTGCTCCGCCGCCTGTTCGAATCGCCCACAGGACTGAACATTTTTTTTTGTTCTCTTGAATACCATTTTAACAGGAAGTTTATGGATATTTTGGATAAGTTTCACTTTGGGCGTAAGGCTTCGACGAAGTTCACTTTAATTTACCGAGAACAATTGCTAAAAGCATGCAATGATTAATACTGTATCAAGACTATCAATCCTGACGAATCGTTTGACTGTGCAAGCGACTATATTTGAACAGATGATGACGATGCATTTTCCTGGAGCAAGGGCAGCTTTGACCAAACAGCGGCGACGCACAATGCATTTTCGTTCCACAGGATGGGGTCAAATACCCATTTCCAAACATAGCACCTCTCCGAAGCCGAGCACCAGGCCACGGGAAACACTGATCTGGCGCTAGAATGCTACAAGTACGGTCTGATAGCATTCAAGAACAATTCGGCCGATGCCCCTCAAAAGAAGCCCTCAAGACAATGGCGTCGACTGATGCTCATGACGTCATGGTTAATATCCTTAAACCCGCTAGCGCCACAACACAGGGGCCAGCTGCTGAAAGGGGACTGTGTACGGCGTAATCGGATTCACCGCAGCTTCATGAAAATAGGTCGGCGCTACAAGCTGGAGTTGCCTCCTTTTGAGGGGCATCTGCCGCTTCGTTCTTGAATTGCATCCGAGATAAAATAGATGCTCTGGTGGCGTCTCTGCTCGTTGACCATCTGAAAAGCAAGTCTAATAGAATTTGGGAAGCTGCCAAGTGCAGCATAAACGGCCGTACGAGTTAGGTTAACGAAAAAGAGTAGAGCTTTGCCTGACAGTCCGTGTCTTATGGTTCCTACACAGCATGCTAGAATATTTTTCTTAATTGGAAGAAACCTCACCCTCCCTTCTTGTACTTCTTGTATCCGAAGAAGAGAAGAACAGCCAGAAGGATGACAGCCAGAGGAATCAGAACGATGCAGAGGATGTTAGACGTGGAAAGGCCAGAGGCGGCGGGCTCGACTGATGGAGAAAAATAAAAAGATAATTTGCTTAGCTCCAGGTCTTTTCACATCATTGTTTCTGAATACAGTAAAGCTAGACGACAAATAACGACGCTAAAAGTTTACGTACAAGATAATTCCATATTACGAAATTTTTCTTTGAAATCAAAGGCCCGCTAATCAAGGGAACCTCAGATAAATACACCAACATAAAAATGTACCGCCTTTGCCAAAAGTAACCGAGCAGCCGCGACGGCAGCGGAAGAGGAATCTTAGCCGAGCGGCGGCGCTGTTATCTTCAGCGATGTATCATGCATGGATGCGCGCGCCTCCCTCCGCCGCTCCGGAGAGGGCGCGCGCATCTAGACACCTATGGCGCTCCCCGCTGCTCCCCGATTGCGAGGGTAAACTGGGTAAAATAAGCGCGCACTCTCGCCCCCCTTCCTTGGATGATAAGAAGTAAGCCGATATGTGCGGCGAGCAATTTCGCGCCTTCGGAGCGCTGTCATACTGAGTAAGGGCGCTGGCTGCCATGAGCCAGGGTGCACTCGCAGCCCGGAAGCAGCGGCCAACGCCGAAGATAGCTTAGAAGGGTCAGGGTTCGGGCTAGTGGGTAATCAGCATGAGGATTCATAGCGCACAGAATACACAGGACACAACACAAGCGCTTACTTCCACTGATTCATAGCGCACAGAATACACAGGACACAACACAAGCGCTTGCTTCCACTGGAAGTAAGCGCTTGTGTTGTGTCCTGTGTATTCTGTGCGCTATGAATCCTCATGCCGAAGATAGCCTCGCTGTCGCTTGGCTGAGATCCCGCTCCAGAAGCCGTCGTGGTTGCTCGGTTACTTTTGGCGAGGACTGTATGTATATCAACGCTTCTTTTCCCTAGACCGTACTCGTTTACTTGCCCTCTTTTCGCACAGCTCCTGTGTGATATTAATGACAATACTGACAGCCTGAGTCGCTTTGGGACGTCAAAACCCCATACACCAGACAGTACTGCGCGGTATATGTGGATTTTGAAGTTTTAGGATGCAACCTGTGCTGTCCTCAAGTGGTTTTCCCGTTTCTTTCAGATAGTGAGATACCTGCTGATTTAATTGCATGCCTACGGATGAGTACCAGAAATCTTCCATTGCGCTCTGCCAAATGGGATGTTTACATCAGTTCAGTTAAACAAACGGTTGGATCAACCTTGCGCACTAATCTGAGCATATAGGTATTTAGGAATTGAAGACTCTCTTCCCAGTAAGATGACGCAAGACAGGTCATGGTGCACGACGCATACATTACTAATAGGTATTGGTTCGGTCGCACTCACCAGTGCATCTGACATTAGGAAAACTAAAGTACAGGAAGGAGTAAACTTTTGTCTTTTCCCTGTCACATTTAAAGATCTTCCTCACACTCCGTTCGTCTAAGAAAGATTTAGGGCACATCTTTTGCATATTGATTAAACTTAACAATGTTTCCTGAGTAGAAGGGCGAACTATAGAAAACGTTCATTAATGTGAGTCAGTCCTGCGCCGCTTTATGTTAATCGGGTGAACGCTACGAGATGCACGGTAGAAGGACATACCATCGTTAAAATGCGTGGTGGCTTCGTGCGATTCCTCAGTAGTGACGATGTGTCCCGTAGTAGTGCTGTCATGCTCGGGGGAAGCTGAAGACACAGTTTCGCTGGCTGTGGTGTGGCCTTCAGTCACAGTGGTAGAACTCTCCGTCTAGAGGGTGTTGAAAGAAATTTTCGGTTTAACTCCACGTGAAATATTCAGCTTCTATTCCGTGCTTTTTCTACTTTGCTCAAAAACTGGCTCAAGTCCGTTGTTTTTAGCTGCCGTTAACTATTATGTAAAGCCTTTCAAAGCAAGGAATGTCTAACACCGTAATGGAAAGCGCTTGAGGTCCATTGGATAAACTGATCGATTCGAGGTCATACCAAAATTCGAACCCAGAACTTTCTTATCACGAGGCGCGTGTATCATTACCCCTTGTAAACCACTTCGAACAGCTCAACACCTCTTGTACATCTAATGATTCCTAAATAAACGAAAAAAACGTTTTTGAGGACAACAGAAAAAAAAAGCTTGGTATAAGTAACGATGAATTGTATCTGTCACACTACTGCCGGTACTTGAAGCGGGATGACTGCTGCAACTAAACGCATAAGCAGCTATTTTAGGACGAACGTTAATGTTAGGTAAAGCTGCCATAACCTGATCTGCATCTGCTAAGCAGCCGTAAATAGCGCATTGGGAATGCTAAACAAAAACATTACCACCAAGTATTTGCTTGATAACCATACAAGAGCATGGTCTGTGATCATCAGCCTGACTCCTCCCACTGCAGGAAAAAAGCCTCTCCCGTGTCTCTCCAATTAGCCCCGTCCTTTGCCAGCTGCGGCCACCGTATCCTCGCAAACTTCTTAACTTCATCCGCGCACTTAACTTTCTGTCGCCCCCTGCTACGCTTGCCTTCTCTTGGAATCCGCAAATTAAATATGCTATCACTGTCATTGGTTGACCGCACTCTAGGCAAAATAGCGGCACTAAAAAGCAAGTTTTACATCAACTCAGTTTTTTTTTCTCTGTCAAAAGGACAATAAGTGAGATTTGAAGTGCGTAAAATATAGGAAGGTTTTTCACTTTAGGTGAGCTTTGTTGCGTTTAGCCTGCATTGCTAAGAAAATTGCTTCCATGCAAAAGGAATCCGGGAAATGGACTGGAGGCTAGCCGACATAGTAAATAATTCAGCGACTTGCAAGCTCTGTAGGACGGCTGTTTAAACCTCTATGTCTCTAACGTTGCTTATCGGACTATAGAAACCGAAATGATGCAGGTGTATTGTGGATATTTAATGAGGACACACTGCAGCTGTCGTAAGGGGGTAGAAAGGGAGCGTTCAAAGATGCAGTCAATACGTTTGAAGTGAAATTAGTGATGAATATATGCCAACATTTATACCTATTACCGTAACGTAGACAATGACACGAAACACAAACCGAAGAAAAGAACTTACCGTTGTAGATGCCGGGACAACGTAGGCTGCAAAGAAAGAATGGAGAGTTGTGACTGCTTCCTAAGGCTATTTTTTTTTTGCATCGACTTATATTCAGTAGAAATCAGGACAAGCAGGAAACACAGAATGGAATAAATGTTTTTGTGATTTAGGTAATTAAGAAATGCATACGTTAAGCTTGTTGGTGGCTGTTACTGACACATGTAGCTATATTTAAAAGATAGGAAGGAAAATATTGTCAGTCGCTTCGTGATATTTTTCGGTGCCAAAATATTTGGCATGTGTCTCGTAATAATACCTGGATATTTCTCACATTAATTCTGTTTTTTATTGATTAAACAGGCAAATCATTCGTCCGGCATTTTCGATTTTTTTACTACAGTAATAACAGCTGATGTTAAAATTACGCTCACATCTTTCCATCGACCTTCATGAATCTTGCAAACGTAGCACTTTCAAAAATTTCTTTACAAAGTCTATAGACTGTCCATATACTTTCGTCTATGAAGTATCTAGACTTTCTGCATGAATTCCTCTAGGACTAGTGTGTAGACACTGCAAATCATGTAGACAATCTATAGATTTATGACTATACAATTAGAGTAGACGTTTTTCTATAGACAGTGCATAGACTACGAATGAAACGAAGTAAATGTGTACAGAAAGGAATAGAGTGCCAAAGAACTCTATAGAAACTCTATAGGCCATATTTATAAGCGAGGTAAGGATGTAAGACTTCTGCATTCCGATGATGTAATCTCTTCGTCGCTTTAAGAATGAGCTTATATGGGGAGAACCGAAAGCGTCTAAAATACGCTTTATTGATAAGGGCGACAAAAGAGGTGCTCCGCAGGTGGGAAGCACGGCTGATCAAGACGACGGGGTACGCAGCCAGCCAAGTCTTGATCTAGTGGATGTAAGGGGACCAACAGGAGTCAGTCCCCCTTACAAGTTCCCGTCCTTCTTATTTTTTTCCGTGCACCCAGTCGGTTTTATTTTTCACTAAAGCCGAAAAAGCCAGATCGATAAGTGACACACACCACTCTCTGTCCTCATGGTTTCTCTTCCAATACGGCATGCTTACGCCGTGCACTGTATATGAGTTTGAATCTTCAGCTTAACATGACCATGCTTAATTAATAGCAGTGAAGTGTTTCCGCCGTTGTTCGGAAAGCAAGTTACAAAAATTGCAATGACATCTACGCAGAATGCTGAACCGTGAGGTGTTTACCTTTCTCGGTCTTGTGTTGTGACCGACTACAGCGCAGGCTGAAAGGTAGTTCTTGAAAGCTCATGCTTAAGAATGTGACGCTCTAGTACGTCCAAACCTCAGAGGTGAGCTGAGTGTCATAGAGCTTGCAGGCGTTAAACTCAACTGTTTATGGTTGCTGGAACGCGGTCATAGAAGAGGAAGAAAGCATACACGGTGCCATTATAGCGTTCTGCTCACCCCACATGGAACTCTTTTGCTTCCTTGCCTCCAATGGCGGTCAAGTCTCCCTTACCTCATAATGAGCTTAATGTGCTCAAATGCAAGGACAAAACAAGGCGACAAACATGGCAGAGACATTTTCTGTCATGTCTCTTCCATGTCTTGCTCGGTGGACGTCTCTGCGCGAATTATATTAATATTTAATTGCCAACAAACCCAGATAAACATGTTACTTAGTTTCGCACCGCATTTGGTTTCGGACATTTGTGACTAGTGTGATAAATAAACGATGAGAAGTGGCTTTTAGCTGAGCGTACATGCTTCACTGAATAATCACGTCCCTGTAAAGCGTTTCTTTTATCTAAGGGTCGGTATTGCTGCCAGCGACGTGAGACCTTCTGTGAGGCGTCTATGGCTGCAAAACAACAGGCCAGCACACATTCGCTTACTAGTTGCTGCCGACAGAGTTCTAGCAAGCTTAAGATGAAATTTCAGGCGAGTAAACAAGATCACTTTCTTCGTGCCCCAATGTTTTGAAATACCAGGAGGACCATAGAAAGCTAGAAAATGAGATTAGTTCAGCTACTGATCTTGCATGCAATGGCTTGTTTAGTTTACACGAATACTCCTAGCTCTCTGAGGCTTTCCAGAGGCCTTGCTTTGCTTAATCTAAACTTAATCCAGCATCTTAAAGCTTCAAACATCCAAGCTTCTCATATTGATCCGTCGAATATCATAGCTGTACACGCATTCTCATCGCCAGGTCATGCAAAAAAAAAAACACAGAGCCTGAGAACTAAGTTTAAGAGTGCTCGAAACCACTGTGTCCAAACCAGTGCGGTGTGCAAGCCTGTGGCAGGTCATAAAAACCAAAGTGTTACAGGAATAATCGAAAAAGACATGATCAGAAAAGTTGGCTCAGCTTGGGCAAGCATAGTTTCCAATACCTTCATCCTCAGAAAAAAATCACGAATTTTGCGCACCCACAACATACCAGCATTTCTTTGGATAATGTATTAGAATGTTTCAGGTAGGAATAAAGCACATATAAAAGTGACGCTTTACGGTGCCCCCCTTGTGTCTATATTTTCGGCTGGCACTGTGATACATCCTAAAGAGTGAAGGGCTCATTCTCCCCAATTCTCTCACCCTTGCTTTTCGGTGAAAATACGGCATAGGCGTCCGGCAGTGCAATTTCCGACGGAGTTGCGCCAAAGAGGCCGAAGGTCACGAGCGCCCGGGCGTGAACACTGAAGAAGGTGGTGCCCTCGCAACTCGCGTCGTTGTACTGAAAGCTCTTCGCGTCTTTGTCGAGGGTGAATATCTTGGACTGGAATTCTTGAGGGGTGACGATGACTGTGTAACCAGTGATATTGAAGGAGTCCACTTCAGCCGGCTTCCATGAGAGCTTGACGGAACCAGTACTGGCACCGTTGATGCAGGAGTAACCGATGTTGTCAGCGCGAAGGTCTTGCGGCAAGACCTTGGAATCTACGTAGGGTAGGTAAGAACAAAAATAAATCGTTGCATAAAAGAAAGCTTAATAACAAACTGTCAAATCTCATTTATTTAAGTAGAAGACGATATATGGCATTCCCAAGCTCGAAAATCAGCGTGGCAGCATGGAGTCGCCTAGGTAACAGTAAGCCGCGCAATATAAATCATGTGTCATTGCCTTGTTTATACGGCAATACAGCCTAATGACTCCTTAAGGAATGTCTCTTGTCTCGAGCAAAATACAAGGAAAGGTTTCATTCAAATTTGTTAATAAGTAGCGAGTACGAAGTTTTTAAGATAAAGTGGGCATTGCATACTTTATAATCTCTAGGCATAAGGACAAGCATGGTAAAAAAGTGAAAAAAAAAATAGTCCGTTCGCCATTTCTCGTCTAGTCACATGTTACCAACTGAAAGAGGAGAGTATTTCCTCATTACAAGGCTGGTTTACGGCCCTCAAGGGCTGTGGTTTAGAAAGTAGTTGCAACACATATCCGGAACCCAGACGAATACTACCACTGAACGATTTAGAACTTCCATGATGACCCTCAGTTGTCAAACAATAAACTTTACTCGCAGAATGGGCAGACTTTCCTTCTGCTGAAATGCTCGAATAGGTATGAAAATGGGACCCTCAGATAAGTGAGAACTATATGTACAAACTTAAGTTTAGAAATACATATTAGACACACTTTACTCAGCTTGCGTTTTCCGCGTTGAGTCGTACTTGGACTCTCTTGCATTTACTGAGCTTCCAGCGAAACTGTTTCAAAATATACAATGCACAAAATTTAAATGCATTTACTGCCCACCGCGGCATTATCTTATAGCAAAACACAACAAATTTTTTTTGTTAAATCTTTCGTGACAACAAAACACTTTTTGTTTGTCCCAACAGATTTTCCTGTAGTATGCATTTTGGAACCTGACGACAGAAATTGTTGTCGTCACAACAAGATTTTTTTGTATTATTGTTCAGTCGCCTGCCGTAACGACAAAACCAGCTCTGTCGCGACAACAGACAACTTCGTAATACTACAGAAAAAGCTGTCGTACGAAAGTACCTAACATTTGTATTTCTTTATCTTGAGACCAGCTTTGTCGCAATTTTTTGACTCGCATGCATATACCACGACTGTTTCACTAGTGACGCTGCTCTCGCATGAAACACAAATAATAAATATATTTAGCAAAGTAGGTCCCGCAGAATGTGAAACTTTCAGACTTTTAAATCAGATTTTTAGTAATAATGTCCTCAAGAAAGAGATTGCGCGTTTGCTGTAAAGTTTGAGAGAAACAAAGCGACCTCAAAAACAGATTCCTCAAGTACGTGTTGCGGCAAATATCGGGCGTCCTAGAACATACTAGCATACAACGAGAGGTTCTCACTCTGCTTTCCTGTAGTGAAAAATAGGGCGTCGGAGAAGGCCGAATCTCCGGACTCGTAGAGGGCCTCGACTCGAATAACGTAGGCGCTCCAGCATTGCAAGAAGTTCAACTCCTGCCTCGTCATAGTGACGTCAACATGAATCGTGATGTCGACGCCAGTGGGAGTAAGAACATGGACGACGTAGGCTCGAATCGGGCGGTTCATTCGAGGCGACTCCCAGGAAACGGTTGCCTTGAATGATCCTTCTCTGAACTGATGGTCACAAGCGTGGTCCGGGAAGGTGACCTTGACGTCGTGAGGGGCCATGTTCCTCGCTGCAAGGTATGTTTGAAAACGCTGGTAAAAATTGTGCTTGTGTGGAGGAATCCATTTTCAGATTTCATGTCAAAGGTCATGTCAACATACATACTCTTCGCCTAGTCTTTACAGTTGAGCATGCTTAACAGAGAGAGACTGCTGTCCACGGTGACATGTAGTTTGTGAGGTATCGTACTCTGACATATCGTGCTCTTATATGAGGTTCAATCTTCCGTAAGTGGTCCTACATTGACCGCACTTCTATTTCTGCATTGGCCACCAGCAATATCTTGCCACAAATAAATCTACACAAGCGCTCATGCATGAGAGCTCGGGTCGTGTGCCAGGCTTTGGTTCTAAGTCCTTGCTTTTCGATGTAGGTTAGTGCCAGCTCTTTGGCATTCAGCGCCATGAGTGCAATTGCGTGATACGCATTATCACGCTATAAACGTGATATGAGCTTGTTGATGAATGTTATTACAAGGGTAGGAATTCGGAGATTTTATTTATTTTTGAATCTCAAGGTAAGGGAAAATCGATCGTGAGAGTTATTGGTAGTTCTTAAAGTCCTAATATAGAAATCTAGAGCGTTAGGTGCACAATGCGCCCGTGTCGAAATAAAAAAGAAAGCTGCCTATAAAAAATGAGAATTTTTTATCAGAAATTTTTTCCAACATTATTCATAAGCTAAAGCAAAGCTACAAAAGGTCGACTATTCAACAGAAACAGGACAATATCTCAATATGTAGGTCATCTGCATCCGATTAGGCAAAATTACTCTGCAGTTGTAGTCAGTTTGCTTCTCGATAGATCTTTAACCTTGATCAACAATTAATAACTGCATTCGGAAACTTGATTGAAAGTACTCACCGCTGGGTTCAATCTGGCTGTTTGCAGACAGGTGGTTCGCATGAAAAAAAAAAGTAAATGCCATATTGAAAAATGACCACCTCAAACTATTTTAGAATACAGATTTGTACCTCAAAGCAATGTTGGTGAAAACGTGAATACACAATACTGCATCTAATATAGCGCTTCTGACATTCTTACATCACAAAATGAGGGGCAAGAAAAGACGCTTAACGGGACAAGACGTTAACAACCAAGGATCTCATTTGAAATTTTATCTAGTTTCAAAATGCTCACTCCGCCCTCTATGAACGAAGTACCTATTAGCTTTGCTTCCAGCATATTTCGATTATCCTAGACACCAAATACCTGAGAGTTCATTACTTTCTCAATTTCAATAAACGACATTGCTATCGCGGGCTGTTGTATTGCCCCATATGCACAGAAGCGCGCATGACTTTGAACGTACTTTGCTGATATTTTATTGTAATTGGCCTTGATGCGAAGTTATATTTAGTGCCTTGTAATGGATTCATTTATACTGAGTGTTGTACCACCAAGTAATCTTGCACGGGAAATATGCATGTATAGGTAAACCTTCGATGTACACTTAGTGGCCAGTTTTTCGGTACATAATGTGAAGTTGCCTCCGGCGATGTATTTAAGGCTGTCTTGATCATCATTTTTGCAATTTTTGCCGTCAATTAAATCTGCTTCGGAAGTGAAACAGTGCATGCATCCTGCAAACATTTCAGAAAAGCTCGAGAAGTCAAAAGAAAGCAAAATCCAAGAAAATGTTATCGTCGAGGCGAACACGCCAGGGAAGTTATTTTCTTGAACCAATCTTTTCCCGCGAACCATTTGCGGCTTGAACTGTCGTCCGGACACCTGTTTCCAGTCTAGTTTTGGCAAAGTTCTTGAACAGCATTTGTTTCAGTGAATGAGTGCTGCATTTTTTTTATTGATCTAAACTTCGTGCACTGCCGTTTCTTGTGGCGCTCTTTGGTTTTATGCTTCATATAGCCCCTGCGGCATAGGCTAAAAATGCTGGACTACAATGTTTTGAAGTAAATAAATAGTACAAATAAATGAAGAGCAGTCTTATTTGGCACAAATCTGTTCCTTGGAGTTAGACAACAAAGCAGAGCATTCATGAGGAACCTCTCGTATGGTATGACGAGGTGAGATGTGGACGCGCAGTCTTGGTCAGAAGTTTGAAGGTGAGGGTTTTAATTCTGTGCTGTGTAGTAGGGCTCCCGTAGCATTCGTGGAAGTCCTACCCATTGAAGGGGGCAGGACCAGATATCTTCCAACCTTGAAGAGGTTTGGAACGCTGGGGACGCAATATAAGTTACACGGTCTGGCTCACAATCGAACCACCTGGGCTCTAAACTTTTGACGAAGGCTTACGTGCACCTACATTGTCCAAGTAATGTTTGCATGCTCACGCACATTAAAAAAAGGTATATCGATCTGTGAGAGCTCAAACAATACACTTCGTAAGCCACCAGGCAATATACTGGCTGCCTTCTCTGATCTCTCGCAGAATTTTTCTGATAAAATGTGAAGTCTCATTACGCTGCACTTTTGAATCGAAAACGAAGTGCATGTTCAGCTTGCCAAAGAAATGTTATGCTGGTTTGTCGGGCTAAATGAGAAGCGCATTTCCAATCATTTCCAAAATTTGATGAATAAAGCTTGCATAAGCATATAACCTTGAAAGAACGCACCTTTCACGAAAAGAAAATCAGCTATTTTCGTACGTGACTAGGTACACTTCCCCCGTGATGATTTGACCCTGACAATCGCTTCTCACCAGATAAGGTAAAGCACTGACAATTGGTTATATCTTCGCAGCGTTCGCAGTAAACACAAGTTTTCTTGGGTGAAGTGCCTCCCAGTAAGCAACGCCTGCCTTGAACAAAAGAAGCTGACTGTAGGTGAATGCCCAACAATAGACTCAGGGAAGGCGTCTACCGCTGGAACTGTGGAATTCCATTGTTCGATCAAGGGAGCAACTATCTCGAGCTGCCAAGAGCAGCACGCCCCTCAAGTGCTTCCTCGCTGAAATACAAGTTGACGACACCCGTATTATGATAAAAAGATAGCAAGCGCGAGAAATAATAATGGAATGTTGGCATCTAAGCTGCTTGTCTTGTATTTCCACAGCTTCAAAAATAGCCCTTACACTTCAACGTTCAGGTGGTTAGAATAATGTATCTTGGCACTGTGAAAAAGTTTGCAGCGCTTACTGTGGTTTCTCAACAATGTTCAGGACACACTAAGAATAAGCATATGTTGGGAGCTTTACGAGAAAGGTCACTTTTGCCGTGAGAAGGTGCTTCATAAATTCATTGTGCCACAGGTATTATTGAAACTCTCTACCTTCAAGCACCACAGAAGACTTATAACCAGGTACGAATTGTGAGAATCAGATAAAGGGTAATGCGAAAGGAGTAACTGCTTTCTACTAAGAAGTCAGTTGGTCACAACGCTGAAACATCCTGGTAAAAAAATTTAGCGGGTATGTGTTCTACAGGCAAATACTACCTTGAAATCAAGATGCTGCTTGGAAGGACGAAATACGCTGATGAAAATAATTCTTTGATTAAATGATTTTTCGTTAAAACCAGTTGGGAAAAAGAGAATTAGTTTTGAGGACATTTAGTGTACCAGAAAAGGTGTCTAGGATTTTCGTTGTGCGAGTAACCACTTCGCATGCAGGCTCGCTAAAATTTTGCAAACATGAAGCCTGAAAAGCATTCATGCTATGAATTCTCGTAACGCACAAATCTTTCATCGAAAGTTTCATCGAAAGCAAAATCAAAAGTTATTCAGAAAGATGTTAATAAGGATGTTCGTTTAACATCTCTTGCTGCGCTTGTTGGTGTAACATTCTGTAACAAAAGTAAAAACAGCGCTAATTTTTACACAAACCACACAGAAAGAAACCACACAAACCACACACGTCCTGTCTGGTCTTTTTGTGTGGTTTGTGTACAAATTAGCGCTGTTTTTACTTTTGTTACCAATAAGGATCGTACAAGAAAACTTATGGCGCCGCACTTGCCACGAAAGCAGTACTGCTATAGCTCACCTTCCCTCTCCTGCTCTTTCGAGGATCTGATGTTAATTGAGGGGAAGTCCGCCTCTTTCCTCCTGAAGCAAAACCCACTACCAACCAGCCACCTCCCCAACCCACCCATAGCTGCCCACCTTCACCTCTTAGAAGAGCTCTCCGCCACCCATACACATGCCCACCCAACTCTGCCTTACGAAGCGTCGTCCACCACAAAACCACTTACTTCCACCCTGCACAAGTCTCCGCCCACCAGAAAATCATGCAGAAGCGCAACGAAGAAAATCACTGTTTATTTAGCGTGGTTACGCCAAATGCGAATTAAGTGCGCTATCACATCGCTTTTAACTTCGGTTTTGATTCGGTTCGAAGTTCGGGTTACAAGGTTAAGCAGGTCTTTAGAGAAAGACCGGTGAATTGAACTAGCGCACTAAAAAAAAAAACAGGAGGGGACACCTAAACTGCGCCTTAAGGGGATGACACGATAGCGTTAATGGGTTAATACCCATGTATGCGGAATTCGTCGTTATCTGTTATACATTCATAGGTTAGTGGGAGTCTTCACAACACTGCTGGCCCAGTGGTGTCGCGGTAAACGATGCGCCACTGCCCAGCGATGGCAGGTGCTGCCACCAGTGACAGCTTGTTCTTCTCGACTACCCGCGTCACCAGACAGACAGTAGCCGCGTTTACATGAATGCGACAGAAGTCGACTTCTAGTCCCCTTTTTGAGGAAAAGCTCAGGTTTTGAGAAGGAAAGCCGTGACTCGTCCTCTACTTTCTCCTCGACGTTTTTGCACTTTCCCTCAAAAAGCGGACTGGAGTCGACTTCTGTCGCATTCATGTAAACGCGGCTAGTGGCGAAATCACCGAGTGGGAAGTCTTTGTGCTGTGCACAAAAACCAACGGTAAAATTGGACTCAAAGACGCAGGGGGACGTCAGCTGCACTCCAGAAGCACCACCCAGCAGCCGCCTCACCAGCCCACCCCTCTAGCTAGAGGGCTGTCCAACCACCCACCGCCCCTCAACCAGCTCCGCTCAACTTCACCCTTTCGAACAATTCCGTCGTGTATGTGATCCCTCGGCTTAGAGTAAAAGCTTCAAAGTAGTCGTGGAGGATAAATCGTACAGCTTTCGCAGACTCGTCCTGTATTTTTTTTCATTACTTCGTCCCGCATTTCACACAAGTTACTGCCTTGAGTAGGACTGTCTGAAATAGCTTTATAGCCCCAGAAGTTCTGGTGCGTTGACTTGTCCCCTTTCACCTTCCTAAAAAAATACAAGCACTTGTTGAGTGCCGAGTACGATTTGGCACCACAGTTTTATTGGTCTGTATTATCAGATTTCATTTTCCAATAGCTAAATAAGAAGGTACTTTTTTTGCGTTAACGCCTTCGTTAACTTCAAAGCGATATCTGAATGCAACTTCCTAAATGCGGTCTTTCTACTGCTCTTTGAAATGATTCCGTAGCGGTGCCTGAAATTTTTCCCGAGCAGTATAGTACTACGCGCTGTAATGCAAAGTGCTTTATGAAAATAAGCTCCCGAAATATTTGATCGCATTTTTTGTGCAGCGTAAGCTATCTTGCGGTTTTCAGCCGAGTACCTTGGGTAAGTTTGAACTTCATAAGCATTAAGGCGTCTATTCCGTTTGATAACTCCAATTCTAGTTTTCTGTCGTATACCAATTCCCATCCTACTCCCTCTCGCTTTAAGATTCCATGGCAACACCTAGAAGCAATTTCAGTGCGTCAAAAGCCACCCAATAGTATGACTTACGAAGATGTTTTTTTTTGTTTCAGCAGACATGGATTCGCAATGAAATTAGTTGGCAGTCCAAGTCCAGCATTCTTGGACAAAAAATTTGAATATCGGAGTATTGTAAGGTACTACTACGAAAATATTGAAGGCGATAATAACGTTTTTGACGATAGCAAAAACGTTAATGGTAAAAAAATGCAAGCCTGCCAAACGGGAGATTTGCAAATATATTGACTGTTACAGTGAAATCTTGTAATACATGAAAAAAATTGCGTTCATAAACTTTTTCTCGTCGAAAAATATTTTTGTCCAGAATTTCTGGGTATGTTCAAAGCACTAACCTGAGAGGTAGCTTGGCAGACCAAGCAGGCTAGAAGAACTGATGCAATCGTCCCGACGTACATTGTGATGGCTCTACAGTCAGCGGCAATAACAGGAGACTAACGGAGGCGCACTCGGGTTGAAGCCTTAGGAGCGTCTAGGGAGAGCGGCCGCCGCAACCTTTTATACAACGCGCGCCTTCATGGGATACCCGCCCTTGCCCGATAAAACGGCGGACTACGCCGAGAGTCGAGGGGCGTAGCAGACAGCGATAAAAACAGCTTCTCTCCTAAGTGGAAGAGTCGTCACCCTTGTAGGAAAACAATTACTGCAGACGAAAAATTTTTTTTGGAAACTACAGGACGCAGTGCTAAACAAGATCGAAAAAAATCGTGAGCCTCACCCTACAAATGCAAACGCAGAAAGCCGTAAAATTAAGCATACTTTGCACGCACCATTACAGTGCGTTAAACGTTCTTCATTGCGTCATTCTCACACGTGCTGAGGTACTGCGGGCTACGAACGAACGTTTTGAAAGTTGGCCGCTGAAGATCGCGCGGAGTCATATTTGTTTTTGAAAGCCACATATTACATACACGAATTGCATGTTACTGCTGTTCACATGTTCGGAAGTGACTAGTGATCTTTCTGTTATTCTTACCCTAATAATAACCTAAGCTAGCGCTGCCACTACTAAACTCATAGCACTTGTAACATAGCTCGCAGTTGTTGTGACGCACAAAGAAACACCGACAATGGGCAAAACCTGCGCTGCTCCGTTCAAGGTACCGCAAAATGCCTTAGGGGTTTTATCAGTGCATCGCCTCGTTACGGGAGGTGCAGGGTTCGATCCCTGGAGTCACAGGGTACCAAACGGCGATACAAGGCATACAAGATATCCCCGGGCTGTTGCAACGTATACGCCTGTTGCTCGGTTCCTTTTGTGGTGAAATACTTAGAAAATAGGTCTTTGGTGTCATCTTGTGTAGACAAAAATCACCTTGTGCTGTAGTGCTCTTTGGCCAAGCTGCCTTCGCGCCGTAAATACCCATAATCATCATCATAATATACATTCAAAATCCGCTGTAGAATTTTGTCTTCATATACTCAAGAAAAAGGAAAACTTTGTACATGACAATCAATAGAGACGTTGCTCCTAGCGTTGGCAGTGAAAATTACATGGCGATATGCTTTGTGCTAGAGCGGTTGCCAAGGGATCAGCCCCCTTTAACAGGGCAAAACTGATAAGAAAATGAGGGAGTCCAGTTATCGTACCTGACTATACGCTGTCTGCATACCGCTGTGTGTGAACAATGGGAGCGGCGGATACCTCGCTACTAGGACATCTTCGAGGTGCAGAAGTATCGCATCGAGGACAATAAATGGTGGCACTTGATATCAACGGTGTTATGAAAATTTGAACCACAATGTGTAACTGTATCTAGTCCTGGATGTAAAGTAACGAGACCTCCGACTCGCACTGATTGCATTCAACAACCGACGTTGACATGCGGAAAGGTGACAACACTTACATGAACTAGGTTTGAACATAGTTGATGCAATTATGCTGCTCGTCCTCCAAACCAAGTACATTGTTTTGATGCTTGAAAGATGGTTCTCAAAATTATGGCAGACGAGCGGACAACTTGCTACGGCGACATCTTTGAAGCGTAGATGTATCAGACAAACGATATAAAATGCTGGCACTAGAAATCAGTGCTCTGCCTCAAAAACAAAATTTTGGAGCCCGTTTGACTGTGGTTAGTATAGATTTTTATAATTTTAGCGTTTCTTTCAACAATTCGGATAAGCTCCATGTCCTCAGGCATTGCGTATACAGGGCGGCCAGTTTTCTAGAACAATCTCCTCACCTTCCTGTAACATATCTGCTGTTACCTGATCTTCAGCGGCTGCTGTCCGCCTTTTAAATTGCTACGGCTTTCTTTATCTGACTTTCGCCTGTGCCTAATTTCCTCTATGGTCATTTCAGGCTACCTCCGTTTTTCAGAGCATGCTAAATTCTCTCCAAATTATACATCCTTATGTCGGTTACCACATGCCTGTTTGCTAAAGTTGGCGGATCTGCAGTTCTATTTTGCTTTTGATTTAAAGCCTTCCACGCTTTCACGTTCCTTAATCAGATCTTTAGTCTCCTGAGAGAGCTTAAGGCATCCCGTCTAACTATCGTACCGCCTACTTCTATTGTGCACTCCGTAATATCTCTGACCTCATCGTTCACCGCTCGAACGCTAAGGTCGTCGTTTTTGGTTATAGCCGAATATCTCCTCCGCAGCAAGGTCCTGAATTCCTCTACTTTCTCTCTTATCTTTAACTCTTTGATGAGCAACCTCCTTACTAGTTTCGTCGGTTTTTTCTGCAAATGTAGGCTAATAGGGGGCCTTACCATCCCATGCTCACTGCCTCGCATCTTGCCGTGCACCACCACATTCTTCAAAATGTCAGGGTAAACGCACAATATTTATTTATTTATTTATTCAAGTACCCTTAAAGGCCCTCCGGGGAGGGTGTTACATAGGGGCGATACACGAAGCACTCTGACAACACTTTTCTCGAAACAGAAAAAGAGAAACAGAAACAAAAAATGCAGACACATCTTGAAGTACAGTAAAAAACAACAATAACAACACTATAGCGCAAATAGAAAAGCGTAAAAATTCAATCAGCTGCGATTAAGAATACAAAAACAACGTAGAAAGAAAAAAAAAATGGAAAAGAAACATCTGGAAGAAGGTAGGGGTGTTCAATTCAGCACAAAAGAAGGATTACAATCCATAAAAGTAAAGTGGTGCACAGGGACGTCACATTCTGCTCTGAGTATGCAGAATTTTGTGAAATTTGTCTGGGTGAACGTCGGTAGCAATATCTGATGGTAGGTTATTCCAGCACTATGGTTCTAGGTATGAATGAACTATGAATTTACGAATGAAAGGAGTTCTTGCGCGGGAGACATCTCTAATTCTACCGCAGTATATTCTTAAGGGTAGGTTAGGCGTCATCCAAGTTTTTCCAAAGGAATCTTACAAGCACCAAGCAATTCTGCTCCGTTAAAGGAACACCGAGGAAAGCTCTCCGTAATTTCTGGGTGTACTGATGTTTGTCTGGGAGAACAAGACACATTCAATCTTGACAAAGTTAGATTTAAAAAGGAAAATTTTTGTTTCCCGACACTTGATTAATACTCGAGACTTAAATACAAAAAAAGAAGCTCCGCGATTTCCTTGTGGAAGTGAACGGTGGTGTGTCCTAGGCTCGGAGATCCGTTCAGAAAAAATAAAAAATAACTGTGTCATCGTCAGTTTTGTAAAATCATTTGATTGTGGCGATAAGATTATTTTACTTTTTTCCTCCTTTATAGCTCATAAAAACGTTGCTTTCAGTTAAAGTCGCCTTTTTGCCATAAAAACGCGGCAGTCAGGTTGAGGATTGTTTCTATACACGCCAAACAAATACCAAATGTAAAGTTGCCAAAGAAATGCCGCAGTAATATGCAACAACACAAGTTTCTTTCAAAGCACATATACTAAGTGCACTAGAGCATTTCAGAACATGATAATAAGGCACGCCATAAATTTCATCATTTCACAGCGCTACGTCCAAGCTTATGAACAATCTTTTCGCTCCTTTTATGGGTTCGCAATAGCCATCGGTCATTTTTCAAGATTACGCGTGCGTTCACAGGCTTTCGGAGAATAGGTTGCAGAGGCTAAAAGAGACTATAGCTGAGTCCGAGACATTATTGTGCACGGCCGAGGGACACTGGAGATAACCCAGGGTCCATGCGGAACAGGTGCAGGCGATAACATACGCGCATGCAGTATCAAACAAAAGGCAGTGGGCATTCAACTTAGATGCGCTGTTTTTCAATGGCTTCTCAGTGCTACGGAATATCTTGCAATGTAGTTGAACCATTCTTTTGGTTGAACTATGGCATGTTGAGGACGGTGTACAGAGTGTGACGACATATATTGACCCATTGACTGTAGATACGCTATAGTGGAGGGCTCGAAATTAATTTTGGTGACGCGGGGTCTTTAACCGGCATTCATATTGCACAGCACAATGGAGTATTTGCGTTTCGCCTACAGGTGAATTCGACTACCGGCATTGGCATTTGATGTCATGATGTTGGGCTTCGTAACTGAAGGTCATAGCTACTGATTCACAGCTGCGATACTTAGGTAAAGTGAAGTTCAATTTTGTTTAACCATCAACGAATGTCATGGGATGAATGAGTTCCTCGCAGAGTTTTCTGGGACGCTTGGCTCAGCACCGGTCATCGGGTCCTAAGTGGCAGTCTTTGTGTATTTCAATAGAGCCGGAAATATGTTTATGAATTACGTGAATAGTGCAGAGTTTAACTACTGTTTATAAATACGGCGTGTTTCACAGGGAGGCCTTAACATGACGTCTATACTGCTAGAGGGATAGGCGTTAGTCCCGATAGTATCCGGAACAAATAAAATGTTTGCGCCCCTGCACTGCTGTCATGAACATTTCAATTCTGTGCCTGAAATATGGAACTTCGTTGGTGAACATTTCGCTTGACTTCACCTGTAGAAACGGAATATAATGTGTAGCTAGCATTAATAAGGTATAAGGTATATGGTGTTTAACGTCCCAAAGCGACTCAGGCTAGGAGGGACGCCGTAGTGGAGGGCTCCGGATAATTTCGACCACCTGGGGTTCTTAAACGTGCACCGACATCGCACGGTACACGGGCCTCTAGAATTTCGCCTCCATAGAAATTAGGCCGCTGCGACCGGGATCGAACCCACGTCTGTCGGAACAGCATTCGAGCGCCATAACCACTGAGGCACTGCGGCGGAGCGTAGCAAGCATTAATGGAAAAGATTAGCTTTATAGTTCACGTGCACAATAAAATGGCAGAATAACCGTAATGTAAGGCGCTTTCGTCATGGGCGCCATGCTACCGCTAAATCGAACAGGCATAGCCGAGCTTTCCATTCGGTATCGGTTATTTTTTTCACATCAAAATAATAATGAGTATTGCTTTGATTTCTTAACAATAACAAGATCTCAAATTGTCTCTCTGTTGTTTGTTTTTACAGCACAGCTGTTGAAGGCTCCTTCGCTGGTTGAGCGGCGTCGGTGGCGTGGCAGCAGCAGATGACTTGAGCACCCGCTGTTCGCTCCGCGCACTGCCTTTGTAGATTTCGGATGGAGCGCGTGTTCACTGCTGATTACCTGGCCACGCGTAGCTCTTCCCGGTGACCAGGTGACCGCTTTGTGCAATCGGTTCGTGATATGGGCATTGTGCATCCTTTGTTGCTGGGTGAGGCACGCAGTCGTACGACGTCGCTAGAAGCACCTCTCTAGGTCGTATGAAATGGAAATTGGAAGTTGGTTTTTGAGGAAAGGGAATGGCGCAGTGTCTGTCTCACATCTCGGTGGACACCTGAACCGCGCCGCAAGGGAAGGGATAAAGGAGGGAGTGAAAGAAGAAAGGAAGAAAGAGGTGCCGTAGTGGAGGGCTCCGGAATAATTTCGACCACCTGGGGATCTCTAACGTGCACTGACATCGCACAGCACACGGGCGCCTTTGCGTTTCGCCTCCATCGAAACGCAGCCGCCGCGGTCGAGTTCGAACCTGGGTACTCCGGATCAGTAGCCGAGCGCCCTAACTACTGAGCCACCACGACGGGTTAGTAAGAAACGCCTATCGGACGCTCTGAGCGCGTCTACATAGGCGGTGTAATTATTAGCACAAGCGTGATAGCAGCCGTACACCGGCTATAAATATTCACAGTATGGTGAAGGAAACGTTAAAGGAAAGGTTGAAAGGGGTGTGACTACGATACTCGGCAATGCGTAGTCACAGCGGAGGGGCTCTAGTTCTCAGTTCGATTACGATACTCGGTATACCTGGTGTTCAACCTAAGATGTTCCGCCATTTTTGATTATAGGCGTTTTGACACATCGTTGCCAACGCTGTAGCGCATTTGTATACTTCTTAGTCTCGCTAACTGTTGGGTTGATTAATTAATGTTGACTAATTAACTTTTTAACAAGTCAGTATTAATTATTGGTTATTGAATTCTAGCCACTGCTTTCCTTTTTATTTGTTGTCCATGAGTGTCATTGACTGAGTTTACAGCTGTGCACTCAGAGTACTGATGCGAAGATTCACGCGTGCTTTGTTTCCTTCATTGATGTTTCGTAACACCTTGACTTTTTTGTGTATTGTTACAACATTGCACTCCTGTCAGAGCCTGGGAAAGGCTCACTGTATTGTAAAAATAAATAAATAAATAAATAAATAAATAAATAAATAAATAAATAAATAAATAAATAAATATTACTGTTATTCTTCGTATTTACTGAGAAGCCTGTGCCCACCGTATGTAATATCCATATCAGTTTTCAGAATTCCTAAAAAGCAGTTTCTTTCGCGTTGTGGCCAAACAAATTTTTTCAGCATTGCACTAAAATACATGCCTTTTCGAGAAGCTTGGAGGAAAAGCAACCCCTCTAGTGCACGCAATTCGTCTAAATAGGCAAAATTTGTTGGGCCACAGCTCCGGTGGTAACTATGTTCCCTAAATTGCAAAAACTAATATGGCTATTACTGACGGTGCGTTACGCGCAACTCAATACATAGGAAGCCTAAAAGTAATAAGTAAAAAGCTAAGTATTCAATCTTAGGTAACCAGTCTTTTACATAGTTAGCGTGTATTAGCTGTATTCCTATGCGCTGAAAAAACCACTCTTATAACTGAAAAAGCCTGTTTTTAAGAATTGCTGAATACCTTAGGTGGAACAGCCGGTATGTAATCGCTAATGCGCCACCCACGAAGGAGCTCAGTGCCGCGGCCGGCGAGATCCAGCTATGATAGCAGCTTCAATACTTATATTAATATAATAACAGATAATTAGCAAAAAAACTTACAAATTAAACCAAAGAAATCAACCGCAAAGGCTGCGCTGTAACAACGCATTGCCGATCATTGTAATCTGGCTCTGAGTGTTTTATTTACTGAATTGGTTTTACACGATGTGCTAGGGCTAATCAGCGGGCATTAGAAGTAGATTGAGGGCGCATATCGTCTTCGCAAGGAGGCCTAACGAGTTGTAAGCACTATGAAAAATGACGAATTAAGATTCTTGCAGAAAAGATGGCATCTGGATTTTATTGCTGAACTTCTTTGTTCTGAATGGGGACGTATAATTACGAGTGCTTTACCCAGTAGCCAAGGAGTGCAATGCCTGCTTAGTAATGCAAGTTTGAAGTGAAGTTTTGAATACGAACAATGAATATTGTGAACGGACCTTTAGGATTGTCGTGAGGAATCCATGTAGGGAATATATTAATCACAAACGTTTAGGACATAATGGTCGAAACTGGTGCCTGAATAAACTAAGTGCGGCCATCAACGAATTAAAGGCAGTAATGAGAGAGCGTGACGTGTGACAACTGCGGCTGCTTGATGAAGAATAAGGGCACATGCTTTGAAAAAAGTAAAAAAACGGCACCGTAGGAAACAAGACATAAGCTTCGTTTCTACTGTAATGTTCCAGTTGCGTTCAAACAGCGTCAAAAATTATTCAGGCTGCGTTCTCAGACTTTTGGGTATCTTGCGTAGACAAGTGCGCGTAATTCCGCTGCTCAGACGCTTGAAGAAAGACAGTTGAAAATGTTCTTTCTAGGAGAAGGTTGTATTTCTTCAGAGACGAGTAGCCGGCAGTCACTGAAACAAAAACACAGATTTGATCGTTTCATTTTTTCAGTAACTAGGCTAATTCGTATTTTAACAAAAAATTCAGGAAATATTTCACTCAAAAGCAGTACCCTCCGTTATGAAGCAAGCCGTAGTGGCGGGCCTGTTGAAATTTTCAAACCTCTTAGTGTTCTTACCATGCACTGAAATCGCACAGAATACAGGGGTCATGTGCGTTTAACCTTCATCAAAGCGCAGTCTCGGTGGATTAGATTTGACCCCGCGATCTTATGCTCAGCAGCCGCACCGCATAGCCATACAACCACTGTGGAGCGTTATGCCTATTCAATAGCCAGATGACAAGTCAGTTGTCACTTTATACTTCTCGCACGAAATATTTCTTGCACAAATTTTCATTATAAATGGTATATTATGACCCTAGTGTGTGGCACTAGTCTTTTAGGTTGAAATTATGCATTTAAACATATTCGTCTGGCCGGGCAAGTACTTCCGTTCAGTCCAGTTCAGGACTGGTATTGTTTTGCTCCAAAACTGCACGTATGTTATGAGAAGAGAATAACGAACTGAAGGGCTGCTTGAAATTTCGGCCACATGGGTTTTTATGGCGTATCTTACTAGAAACATTGAGCGAAAACCCGTCTGTGTATGTTTTTGTGTGTGTTAACACTCGATGGTACCCATAAAATATGGCGTCCTCATCCAACCTGGCATGTAAAAATTAAAATAATGATTTGTCGGGTGATATTGCTCAGGAAGGACAACCTGGATCGCACATTCGCTCACTGGTGGCAGCACCTGCCAGAACAGGGCAATGGCAGTTAATGATTTTTCGCGCGAGGTTGCTAGAGAGAAGCAACCTGGATCGCACAAGTCCCACCGGTGGCAGCACCTCTCATCCCAGGGCATTGGAAGGTGGCGGTTAAATTAATGACTGCTCACGCTGGTTGCTCGGGAACAGTCACATCGAACTCACAAGTCAGACCGGTTCCAGCACCTGCCATCGCAGGGCAGAAGCGCACCGCTTTGCCATTGCGCCCCTGCAGCACTGCGCTTGGGGTGGTATGAGGACTCCAAGGTATCTACGAGTGTAAAGTTGAGAGTGACGTCATGCAGACTGTGGGCGCATCCGAGTGCAACCTGATGCGGCAAAAATGTCTCCGCCGACTTTTTTTTTTTTAACGAGAACTGGCACCTCCAGGTTGATCTACACTGCAACTGATCAGCGGGAATTATCCTGTCCAAAATACTGCCCAATGCGCATAAATGGATTGTTGCTATTGCGGTTTCCAACTACAAATCCCATAATGTCTTCGCGTGCACAAAGCCGGCAAACAGAAAACTTACAATTCCTCTGCAGCAGCGGAACGATTCATCTGCCTTCTCTTGAATGCAATAAATGCAGCCGCAGCAGCGATTAACAGACATAATATCGTGATGGAAGCAGCTAATGTCATCGTCGACGTGCGCTCAGAATGACGACCTGCAACAACAACAAAAAAAGGACACATATCTGCTTGGTTACCTTTTCTCAGCTTTTCTTAATAATGATCTTGAACACAAGCTATTTAATAGGTTATACCATTGTTGCGCGCTTACCGCCTGATTCTGTAGAAGCCTCTAGAATTGATGCAGGACCAGATTTTCTTTCACGATGATCGTCGTTGAAAGCATAGACGGATATTTTGTACAGTGTGTCGGGCTTCAAATGGGTACAGTTGAGGGACTGCTCAGTCGTTACTGATGCACAGGTATCTTCTCCATCGGTCCAAGTGACTTTATAGCCACTTATAGGACCGTTTGGTGCTTGGGGACGCTGCCACTTTAGCAAAAGCCAGGTGGAGTTTCGTGAGTCGACGGTTAAATTTTCTGGAAGAGAAGGAACTTAAAAAAAATGTTTAAAAGTAGACAAAAAACTGTAAGCCTGATAGATCACCATGGTTGTTTTGTAAAGCTATTTGCAATTATCGCTTTTAAAATCGATACGTACTACAACTTCTCTGTGCGAAAACTGGCGCCATCAACTGACCACCAGTTTTAAAAAAAATTGCTTGAGAACTATGAATTGCGTTTTTTCGTTCCTCCGAATTTCTTTAAAAAAGACGTTCACCGAGTTAAAGACGTGTTTTGAGCAAGATTTTTTAGGAAAACATTTACATCGTGGAAATACAAAAATGTTTTTGTTTGTTTCCGAAGACAACAAAAAATCTCGCAAACATTAACATTATGCACGCGGAGTTGTGAACGAGAGAACAAAGCCTAGTATATCAGTGTCCTACGAAAGGAACGCCGTTTTCGAAACTAAAGAATTATACACTCATTGCATTACATAAACTGTGCACGTGACCAATAACAGTTCATTAAGAACCATCATTAAACAAAACAGCCGGAACTACAGCATTCCTTACTGAACTGAAGACAAATCTTGAGCACAGGTCAAGAACATCGTGCCTGTTAATGGCAACGCAGTTTTCTTCGTTCTTCTTACTATTGCACTTGTTGTGCTCAATGTTTACAAATCTTAAAGTCTCATTAGGCATGACGAATTACATTCGATCAAGTGGCGTTTAGGAGGCGTTTGATGTTTCAAGCATTACTGCAGGCTCGCTTTAAAATCCCGTGACTACACAGCATATGATGAAGGCTGTAACGCACACCTGCGAGCATTTTGAAGGTGAACGTGCTTTGCAAAATGATACGATTGTCACTATTGTACTTCGGTATCAATGTTTTTCAAATCCTACCACCATCTACCACCAAGAAATTCAATGTCCTAGCTTATAAATAACCTTGTAAGAAATCACAAATTATATGTATTCTAGTTAAAGGAGTATTAGAAGTGCCAGCCTCTATGTATACTAGACCAGAAAATCTGGACAAGCTCCTCCAGTTTGTGTGGCTGCTACCACAACCAGCTTGGTGCTGAACGTAAAAAAATTCTCGGGAGAATTTTGAATGTTTGATAAATCCCAGTCTTTTCCGATGGCTTCTGAAATTCGTTAATGGGAGCGTGGAAAGCAGTTTAAAAGTCAGATTCTGAATTGCCTGGGAAGAGTCGTTCATTGGTTTTAATATCTTTGCTCGCCATTTCGCCGCGGCTTCATTTTTCTCTAATTAGAAACAAAAAAATATTCCCATTTGCCACAAGAAAGACCTGCACATTTAGCCGGAGTATCGCAAAAAATCTAAAGCCTCGATGAGTGCTTCACCGTCCAGCGCGTTATCTCTAGGTCACTTTTGGTTTTACCTGGCTGAAGAACACATTATATGCTGTTTGGTTAAGGGAGTGTAACGTCCTGAAGCGCTCAGGCTATGAGGGAGCCGCAGTGAAGGGCTCTGGAAATATCGACCCCCTAGGGCTCTTTAACGCGCTCTGACGTCGCAAAGTGCACGGGCCTATAGCATTTCACCTGCATCTAAATGCGACCACCGCGGCCGGGATCGAGCTCGCGTCTTTAGGGTCAGCAGCCGAGCGCCATAACCACTGAGCCACCGCGGCAGTTGCGCATTACACGCTGTGGCCCAAAATATTTACGGTGAAGATAAAAAAATTAAATGTTTAGTTATAGAAAAAATTAGGTTTAGCATAGTGCAACAACAAAGATAATAATGAGCAATAGCTGGGGGGACCTCCGACTCTCTTAATATTGCACATTAGCGAATGGCGTTTGAAAAGCACCATTTGATTAAACAGCTTGAGGAAAGATGTTTCCGTTTGCTCAAATAGAAAAATCACTAGTTCTCTAATTTTAACTGAAAAAAAAAAGTGGCTAAGAAGTGTAACAATCAAAGCTTGGACGATAGTTGGAAAAGAAAACTGCTTTTCCGGGGAGCGAAACACTCAAATACACACAAAAAATCTGGAATAATGTTTAAAATTTGTCGCACAGGTTGCAGTACATATTGCGGTAAAAATGGCAAGACTTGAGAGGTCACCATTTTTATGGATTTAGATTCTGACAAGAAATATTCAAAACATACTTACATCCTGAATCGGTTCTGAAGCTTACAGCACGCGCTTCACCGCAGTCTTTGTTGGTGCACGAAGAGACGTTAACAGCGTACCTCTCAAATGGCGTCAGCTCCTCCAGCCAGCAGTGATTATCCGGAGTAAAGAAGCGGCTGGTGTCATTGAGGCTGACAAGGAATCGACTGATGTCGTATCTAGGGTCATGTGGTACTTTCCAGAAAATCAAGGCCCGACGTTCTCTGGTGCTTACAACTTCGGGGGATGGAGGGAATGGTCCTGCAACCAAACAAGTCGGGCGTATGTGTATAATGTCCGTCTAAATGACATGAGCGTAGCTTCAAAACGTTTTTGCGACATATTGTCTTCAATACACATTGTCTTCAATACACGTTGTCTTCAATACGAACAGTAGAATTGTGTCAGGCGCCTTCTGTATATCTATAATAAAGACACAATCACCCTGATAAAGAGACAATAAGGAGAACTGAATAGAATTTTCGTTCTGAGAAAATATTGATTCTATGGTTCCTTCTGGGTATGTTGGTGATAATATCAGCAGAATATTCGTACATTTCCTAAAAATTGATTTTCAAAAATTTCTCATCACTTGATTTAAACATGAGGCATCAACACCAAAAAGAACTCCGCGATCGCCATTTCCAAGTGAAAAGCACCGTAGCCTAAGCTCAAAGATCCGCGAGAAAAAATACTTTTTCCGATGCGCTGCGCTTTGCTGGCCAAAACGGCCCGTGGTAGCGACACCTGTATGTAATTTTTTAAACCTTTTTTTTAGCTCATAAAGGGTCCGTTTTCCGGGGAAGCCCCGTCTTTTTCCCCCGAGTGCAGTAATCTATATTCTAAATAGGAATACTCCTATATGGGAGCAGAAATGGGGTAAGCTCTCCTCTAGAGCACTCACTTTTATAGAAGGATGTGCGCTAGAACACAGCTTACACCCTTTTTACTCCTTTCTATTTGGAGTGTATTTATATAGGTCGACTCCTCTTTCGTCTGTGTCCCTTTGAGACGCCGTCTCTACCTACTTGAGTAATGCCACTCATGTATTTTGCTTCTCCCGCCTCTTAAGTTTCTCCTTCCTTAACTGAATGTATTTCGACACTACATTTAGGCTCCAGGCAATGAAAAATGTGAAACATAATGGACAAAGGTGGGAAATGCAAGTAATTATTAGGACAGCTGATCACGACGCATCACATAAAAAGATCTACACTTCTAGCCAGGAGTATGGTGCATCAGCAAGGTGTATCATAAATTATTAAAAAGAATAAAAAATGACAATATAGTAAGGAACTTGTAAAAAAGTGATATAGACTATAGCGCAAACAACAATATTGTAATACTTTCGAAGTTTCTGGAATGGTATTGGTATAGATTTTAGTGTCTCGAAACACCGCATTTTGTATTAGGCACGAATTAATTTTGACCATTTGGGTTAGTTATTCTGCACTGACATCCCGTAGCTCACAGGCATTTCGGCGTTTCGCCTGCACCGAAATGCGGCAGCTGTGGCCGAGGTCGAACCAGTGAACGTGTATTCAGCAACTGGACGCCAGACACAATTAGCCATCGCGGCGGACTCGGCGAGGCTATAACTGGGAAACACTGATATGAAATGGAAACCACGAGCTACATTTTCATTTCACATCGATTTTATATTGACACAGTGACCTTGGCGTCATGAAATGTCATCGCGGAACAGTTCTTTAGTTCGCCATTTGCTTCTTTCCGTACAGTACTGACCTTGTCTGTGTTAAAAGCAGTACTGAGCTACTTGCCAGTTGAACCACACCACAGTTTCGGAGTGAGAGTCAATGCATGCACTTGTTGAGAAATCGCTCTTCCCAGATTTTGGCATGGTCTTACAGGACACTACTGTCGTACCTTCTCCAGTCTTTACCATAGACATGAAGTGATTTTTATCTACTGCTTGTACAAATGAATTTTCTTAAAATTTTCCTCATCATTCTTTGCAAATGCATGATGCATGGTTCGAAAACAGTTTTACTTGCTACCATTATGCGAGGCCACACGTCTGTGTTTAAAGCACACTAAAGATACGCTCTGAATTGCTAAATCATAAAAATTTAATTTTTCGTACCATGATCACATAAAGCTAACGCAGTAATGTATAATGGCATATTAAATGCGTACAACTTTTAAATATCCTTGAATAAGCGAAATTTTCGTATTAACATAATGGTTTGTTTTGCTATGAAAAACGATACAGGGAAGCTGAGCACAGAATTGTTCTCAGATTTTAACCCCGCCTAACGGCTTATATACTTCAGCGGCGTATTCACATATCACAGCTCTGCGCTTGCCAATTTGACGGACAGAAGCTTCGAAAAAGAAATACGGTGTTCTTACCCTCTCCAAGTGTTGTAAACTCGGTGCTTTGTTGCAGGCCGAACAACGTTACGTTCCGGTAATGATCAACGTTGTAAGGGGACACTGATGCTTTGAAATAAGAAAACTGTTCCCACAGCCTGAAGCTGAAATTGAGCAAGTCTCCTGGAATGTAATGGTCTTCCGTTCTGTTGTTGTCCTTGTTTAAAATGTTTATCACGTATCCATCGATAGGTCCATTAGTTTCCTGTGGCCTCATCCACATCAAAGAAACATTCAGATATCCTTCCAGGCTGGACGTGAGATTCAAGACTTGCGAAGGCGCTGGAAGGACCGAAGAAATACATATAGCATCAATACCATTTTAGTATGAATGACTTGAAATTCAACTTATATTTATTGGCTGGTAACAACTTGCCTTATGTGATTACTACACAATATATTACCGCGCTGAATGTCAGCTGCAACGCGCAAGATGTGGTAGGAGTTCAGTTCTCGAATCAGTGTGGCAGGCTAGTGGTGCAGTAAATTGATGCAATTAGCCGCCTACGCAGAGAACCGTGTAAACTAAATCTTTGTGCAAGATACTCGAAGACCCATTGATTTCCAATGAAGCAGAAACCTCAGTTGGGTAATTTCTAATGCGTTGCAAGTCACTTGAACGCTATTGTACATGATATTTTGCGTAAGTTCTGAGATAAAATACCCCTGCCGAAATTATGGAGAAAACTGCCAGAAGATGGAAATGATGAAGCGTTCGAAGCTGGCCCAAGATGTAAGATTCTAAATTTTAGTTTACTCCCCTGAGTGCAGCGTGAAATGGATCATGCGTGGTTTACACATTATTAGGCGAGTCCCGTGTAACCAAGGCGGAGGAACTAGGAAATGACAGTGAGCGACAAATGAATTGATGACGTAACATTATCAGGGCGAAGCTTTATGCTTCACATAAACGTAATAGTAAGTCATCTCTACCTTCCTGTGCATTGCTTAAGAACTTGAAACTGCTAGAGCAGGGAGAGATAAGAGTGAGAATTCATTGAACGTTGCCGTTTATCTCAATGCATATTGCGTTTGGTCCCAGGAACAGATGAAGGATTCCTGAAGTTGACCAACTTTACCCAAAACTATTGAGACCTTAGCGAGGGACTCACCAGCAACCTCTGTGGTATCGGTGACTACTGTCGGCAAACCGCAGTAGTCCGCGCAGTTTTGCACCGAAACTTCGTAGAACGTGCCGGGAATGAGGCCGAACACAGTGTGTTTGACAGACACCGCGTCCGGTTGTTGCAACTGGTTCTCGTGGAAATTTACTAAAGTTCGATTGGACGATAGTGCTTTGACACTGATCCGATACTTCCCAGCTGTTGGATCAGCGCGCCAAGAGTAGGTTAGTGTGGTCTCAGTCGCATTCAGCAAGGTGACGTCTCTCGGTGCCTCTGGGTGAGAAAAAAAGGAGTGATTAGATTTAGAGATCTCTGATGAAATACACATCCAGTTATGCCTAGCGTTCACGAATTTTAATGAAAATAGGTAGGTTTCGAAATAAATTATACGCCTTAAAACCCATAGTTATAGCGACATGTTCTGCGTCATTGCGCGTCGCTGGACGTAAATGCTTTCCGTAGCGCACTGCGTAGCCGTTGCGAGAGTTTAAGAGTTGAAGCTCACGGCAGAAACCGAGTACTAACCGCAGTCATGCGGTGAAAGTAGGGTGACGGAGATAATGTTTTGCATGTTGTGCTATGTACAAACTTTAATCTTCTTGGTCGGACACTGACATAACAGCGAAGTCAATATTAGGCAAACGTATCTGCTAGTTTTCGGCGTACAATTTTTTATTAGCAGGTGCTGTTGAGGCTTTGCGATCTTAGAACTCTACTGTTAATCTTAATAGGATTTAAACGAAGCCATTTACGTCAAAAAAGGTTGAGCAGAATTCAATCCTCCCCCGAAATGCATTACAGCTCAGCTGAAGTGCAGTGTTAATGCAGTTTCTGGCCTACCAAACAGGATATATATGAGGATTTGTCTAAAATTACTGCCTGCACTAAGACAACTACGGATCATGCGTAGCATCGATTGAAATGAGACGAGGCGAGGGAGCTACCTATGCCGTCTGTCATGACATCAAATGTAGTTGCGTTCCCATCTTGTCGTCCACTTGAAGTTTCAGCGAAAGCATTTACGGTGCAGGTGAAATTCGCGAGCTGCAACTTCAGGTCCAAACTGGCGTTCACTTGCCGGGATGGAGGCAAATCAGCTGATGCCGACTGACTGCCCGCTTTGTTCTCGCAAGTGATTGCGTAACCCGAAATGCCACTAGACCCGGCAGGCTCCTGCCAGCTGATGAAGATAACTGTTACGTTGATGACGACGTGTTTCAAGTTTCGTACTGGGCCAATATCTGTGAAGAAACAAAGAATCACACGATTTTGAAGACGGCACGGCCATTGTGACCTGCTTCCTCTGCGCCGTTTCTACAATGTGCGGCTACGGCACCTTTTTCTTACTTTCTTCTTTCATTCCATCCTTTATCCCTTCTCTTACGGCGCGGTTCAGGTGTCCGCCGATATGTGAGACAGATACGGCGCCATTTCCTTTCCCCAAAAACTAATTTTCATTTTCATTTCATTTTTGGCTGAAAAACGGGGGTGAGCGGGCAAATGCACATGCAAGCCCGTTCATTTACATTGCTGGCTACATTTGGCGCTGTTTTGAAGGGGAACAGAACTTCTCTTGACTGTGTCTGCGGATCGGCCCAGCCTCACTTAGTTATTGTTAAGTGCAAAGTGCTAAACTGGCTTCTTCATCGTATCCCGGCTCCACCACTTGAGCAAGAAAGCCCAGGATCGCAATCAAACTGTAGCATGAAAGCAAAAAATAAAGACAGTTTATCTTCATGCATACTAAAACCAAGGCTTTCGAATCACGCACGTGGCCCCTCCGTCAAAATGCCAGTGAAATGCACACAGCACAGAGGCGCTGCATTTTGTAACCCTTCGTTTCGTTTTTGTTAATTTTGTCGTGACGCTGGCCGTGATGCTAGCCGCAACGCTGGCCGTGACGGAACCAACCGGAGGTGAGGAAGCAAACCACCAATGACAGGCGCGGCCACTCTTGAAGTGGCGCTGCCTCCAGCCACCCTGCCACAGCCGCATCTACTCCGACCATGTGACAAGAACTTTGCTCCGCTTATATGTAGCCCGATCAGCCCACAGTTTGTTTTGCCTTAGACCTGTATTAGTGCCGATAAAGTTCTTCAGGCATGTCAAATGCGTTGCCATGCTCTGTCATTCGTCGATGTCGGCGCCGGTAGGCAGATGGAGAATTGGCTTGAAAATTGTATATGCGAGTGAGTGGCGTCATATGCGCGTTTCTGCCACCACCAGCGTGTCATGTTCCACAGGTTACGTCACCGGCAGCAGTGATTCATTGAATAGAATCGAATGAAAACGTTACAGAATACGATCCCTAGCTCCAGAAAGACCCCGGATGCTCAATAATTTTAATCACGCTTTCTAATTGAGATGACCGTCTTATGTTTAACGTGACATCGTTCAAAAAGCGTTCGTTGGCACAAAACTCACCAAAAGCAAACGTCGACACATCCTGTTCAAATACAGGTCCAGTACAAGTCAAGCCGTACCGAGTGACTTGAGCCGTCGTGTCGACTTCGTATAACGTGCTTGCGTTGAGGCCAGTGATGGTGTAAACGAGCTGCAAGCCCGGAGCAAAGAAATCTCTGCACTGTTTTTTCAACCCTTGGAGTGGACACACTGAGAACCGCACTGTGTACTTCCATTCGGTCGTCCATGTTACCTTGAGCGAGCTTGCAGTTGCACCGCTCACACTGGCGGAGTCCAACAAAGGAACTGCAATACAAAAAGAAACGTTAGCATTGCCCACATTGAGTGCATAGTCCCAATAACGGATGCTTAAGTGCCGCCAGTTGCAGTTAATTGCTTATTTCGCACGAGGGATTGAGGAGCACAGTTTTAGCCAACAGGTTTGCGTAATTATCTTAGCGTTGTATGCTTTCACGGGGTGTAGATTTCTTGCGTTTCCTATTTTGACAGTGGTGCGTATATTGGGAACTTGCTTTTTCGAGTTAATTTCATTTCATGACATAGAATATTCGTAGTCATGCAATGACTGGAAACCTAATGAGTACCAGCATGATTCAATCGAAACGTTGTTCTAGAGACTAGCAGGTATACAAATCTATGAAGAATTAAGGGCACGAAAGCTGCAAAATCTAAAAACTTTCTTGGCGCTTTAGTTAGAGGTTGTTTGTGGTTTTATATATGCCCCTTGAAGTTAACAAGAAATTGTTTCTATAAGTTTATATAAATAATTACGAGAAATAACTTCTTGGTGCTTCCTAACATATCGCATGTGGCGCATTTATTTTCTCATGTCTGAGCATATAGCCAACTTATTTTTTTCGCTTCTTGTATTTCAGAGAAAGGAAAATTGAAATGTTTTTTAAAGAACATTCTGGTCTAAAGCGCGCATTTACGCAATGGACTTCGTGGTTCTGCTCGGGGAAAGTAGTTTTAGAAAGTTATCTAATTCACATGAACTTTTTGTTCCGGGGGAAATAATTTGAAGTCTTAGGTATTTTAAGTTCGTGCTTGAAAACTTGCTGGGAAATGCAATCGATTGAAAAAAAAACAAAGAAAATCGCAAGAATTTATGCTCCCAGTTTACTGAAATAAGTCTTTTAACTATTGTATCTATCCTAGTTCCAAAATCGCGAAAACAAAGCTTAGGAGGCCTTAAAATAACGTTTGAGTCAAAGGTATACTGCCAACGCAATATTGGCATGGTAAGAATGCTTACACTGTGGCGAAAGTTATTAAAAATTTAACTTTTGCAAATCAGATTTCAATTCAGCGTGAAGGAGCATGAGCGGACACGGTATGTTAGGAAAATACGTTGCTATAAATTAAAATCTAGATCGTACTGTTAGGAAATGTTGTGACGTTAACTGCTACTGCAGTACTGTTGACTTCTTCATTTGGCGTGCTTTTTGATGCCCATATTGAAAACTTGTAGGTGTTTTCTGTGGGGTCTACGTCGAAAGAAAACGTCCTGGCGTCGTGGCTGGCTCTTGCTTTCTGGCAAGTCGCGACGCCTTCCATGCAGAGCTGGACCCAGAATGAGGTCGAAGGATCATCCGGGTAAAACCACGTGGCGACCACGTGGCTGTCGCATGTCGCCGTGACAGTGACATTGGCTGGCGGACCTGGAATTTAATTTATATTTTTGGTGATGGTCTAAATATTTGGACGGCACTCAAAAAACAAATTTCGAATACTGAATACACGGAGACCAAACTTAAACGCCAATGAGAACTTAGTCTTTCTTTCGAAGTGGTGACTCCAGGCGCGGCTCTTCTCCATTTCTCAACTTGTTGGATAAAATTAAACAGATAAAAGATGTTCAAAGGGATTCCCCTATCCCCCGAACATTTCACCTAAAATTAATCAGAAACTGAAACTTTTTGCAGAACAAATATTTTAAATGCTTACGAACCACTTCCAGGGTAGCGTTCAAATGCACAGATCGTATATGGCGGTATATGCGGCGCATGGCACAATTGGGGCAAGAGAGAAAAAGGAATACTCACAGGACGGTTACGACTATGTAACGCGAGATTCAACGATAGCTGTTTAGGCTCTTAGTTTACTTAAGGCTGTTTAGTCACGTGACCACTACACCAGTGCTCACGTGACGCACCCCTGTACTGGCAGGCGGCTGTTCCATACAGAGCCACCCGTAGGCTTATGCGACCCAGGTTGACCCGCGCAACCGGTGGATGCTAGCGCACCCACTGGTTACGCCGACGGTGACGACGGCGGACGACTACGACGCGAAAGCCAGGGACGGGCGCCTAACAGCTATCGCTGTAAAATCGCTCTTATTTGCGTTATGAAGAAAGATCGGATGAAATGAATTTGTGAGCGAGGAAGCTTGAAACTTACTGAGATTCGCTGCGGCCTTCCTGGGTTCATCAGGAGTGACATGTTCATTGAAGAAATGCTGCGCATGCTCGCTGGGAGGCACTGCTGAGGAGGTACAAATAAATGTATATATGTAAAAGCGAAAGCAGAAGAGAGTTTTTTAGAGCAACGCCGTACGCATTGAGCCCCTCTGCAGAACAGAAAGAAATGCAGCTGCCACGCTCCTCATTTGCTCTAAAGAATGAGAAAAATAAACAAACTCACTGACAACGAAAATAACTTGACGGAAGGAGGTCAAGGCGTCGGCCGTTTGAAATTACTTTTCATCATCAATAGCCCGCACGCAAGATAAGGCCAGGTTTCGAGCCTCACGCCGCTTGTAAGTGACGCAAATGTACTCCCCGATGCCCGGTTAGAGCGCTCTGGACAGGTCTGTGAACGACTTTACATAAAGAAAGAAGAAAAAAGTACTTAGAAGCTCTAGTAAGTTGCAAAGTTAAACAAAAATGCCTCTTTCTATTTCTTGGCTCTCGTGTAAAGCAAGAGCAGATGTGACTTAGGCTGACCACCTCTAGCTGCAGAAGTAGGACACACGGTCGTTATTATCCAGATATATGCTTAAGTCTCACTGCCGTACGGTAAGAAGCAGTGAAGAGAAAAGGCCGAGGCTCGGTAAGCACGATATGCCATTTAGTAGAAGTATGAAAAGTTCGCCTGTAATAATGGTCGCCTCCTTGACACATACACTTGAAAGCAAAGCCACCTCCGAGAGGGAACCCACCCGAGAAATTGTAAAGGGTGAACTGGTCGTGCTGAAAGCAAAAGCAGGGCGGAAATTAAGGAAAAAATACCAATGAAAACGAGCCACAAACAGACATTCAAGAGCATTCCTTACCTCAGAGGCGGCCGTTTCGTGAGGCCCTTCGCGTTGGTCATCGCTGAACGCCGAAACAAAAAGGAGCAGAATTACGTGCTTTCTGAGCATCGTTCAAATTCATAACCGCTGGGCAGCAAACTGAAATCGAAAGCAGAAACCTTTCGCTTTTTCATGCATAGTCTACTCATTGCATAAACTTTGGCACCCTTGTGTGTGAACAGGTCCCTATAAATAACGTATGGTATAGCGTACAGCTCTCACTTTCAAAGCAAATACGATTGAGGTGGCAAGGCCGGATTGAAATATGCGTTACCTAATACTTGTCATGTGGCTAGCGAAGTAAGCCCTTGTGCCCCAATGACCGCCACTGCATGAAGGACGTTATCAGTAAAACAAAAGCTGATAAGGTCGCATTCCTCAACAGTGAGCCTATCGTGTGTATGGGTCAGCGTCATGTATTTGATTGCCATTCTTGTATCACCAACCTTTGATTCTCTATATTGCTCTGATGGTGCACATGATATTAGTGAGACCTATACATCAAACGCGAAAGAGGCCATATCGTTTTCAAAATAAGTACGCCAGCACTTAAATCAGAGACGTCTTCAACCGGATTTATACGTACGAAGGCTCATGATGTAAAATACGAACGTCCGCGTCATTTTAGCGGATGCGTAGTGTTGTCACAGATATCTGCGTAGTACTGTGCAATGAATATTCAAAGGCCAACAGCTGTGGCCGCCAGTTTTAGTCGTGGCGTCAAAGGTAGAAAGTTTGATCGGTGAGAACAGTGCCAAGTTATATGACACTCTCCACTGAAAAACAAGGGCATTTGGTTCGTATGGGAGCAGAGTGACCAGTAAACAGGTTACCATCTGCCAGACCAACATACCGGGTGTTTCAGCGAACACTTTCAAAAATTTTCATAAATGGTCTTTTTGGGGGTAAAAATATGGCTTACGTGGCATAGTTTTACCAGCGATGGCGGACACCAGAAAACTTGTGGGTCGTATTAAGTAGTGAGCTGGTTAACTAATTTGTAATAATTAACTTTTTAACTAGTAGAGTTAGGCGCCTAGTTGCAAACAGAGATTTGTAGCTGGTCGTTAGTAACAGCCATATCAGTTTTTAGAATTTCGAAAACGCGTTAACCCTCTCCGCTGTGGCTCGACAAAATTTGGCTGCATCGTGCGAAAATGCATGCGCTTTCGAAAGCATGCAGGCAAAGCAACCCCTCCACTGCACGTAACTAGCCGAAAAAGCCAAAATTGAGTCGAGCCTACAGCGCCAAGAGTAATCGCGTTCTCGAAATGCTAAAAGCTGATATGGGTATTATTAACGACGGGCTACAAATCTCTAATATCCACTTGGTGCTTAAATGCAATTGTTAAAAAGTTAATTATTAAAAATAAGTTAACCAGCTTACTACTTAAGACGATACACCGGTTTTCTAGTGTCCGCCAACACGGGTAATACTATGCCGAAAAACCTATATTTTTACCTCAAAGAAGCCTATTTTTTAAAGTGTTCGCTGAAACACCTGGTATATGAGCGTGAAGCCTTCAGCCCTTTGCGAATTGACGTGAAAATCTTATCACATAAATCTGACCTGAATGAGGGCGCACTTTTTTTTGAAGTAGCTTGCGTTTAACTGCGAATAGATTTAAAATACTTTGAAAATTCTTCAAAATTGTGTTAGTTTTTAAACAGCATTTTTATCATTTATGAGTAGCTAGGAATAAACGACAAAATTGTTCTTTAAAGTGTTGCAGCTTGTTTTCCGCCTTATGACTGTTCAGTTCAGTTTAGTTGCGAGTGATCGTTAAGCAGATGACTCAGCATGAGTTACACTCAGTAACCACAGGTGGAAAGTATGCTGTTGCAAATAGGAATAACATAAAGGGAAAATGTACAGTTTTATTTATGCTGAAAAGACTTAGCACAGTTCGTTCTGCCAATAATATTCTTATATTTTGACCGCACATATCACTGACAGCACTTACCCATCGCAACGCTGCGTCATTTATGATTATTTAACACGGATCATTAACAGTGGCAGACCAAGACAGAAATCATTCTATGCGACAAGCACATGTTGCATGAAGTTTCAGCCTACCGCGAACTTTCTCAGAGATCAGGTTGCTGACAGAATCTGTACGTGTTCTGCGTTGTGAGGATTCACAGTGAGCACAACTTCTAGAGGTAGGAAAGAAAATCTTGGTACGTCTTGAGCCCGCATACAATACCGATCCTTGAAGACCGCATGGCGTTCTTAAATCCTGCTGACACAGCTAGATGGTAGCTGGCAAATGCGTTTTCTTTCACTGTGCATGCGCACACGCGTTTTCTTTTTTTCTTTGTCTGACTGGAAGGACTAATAACTTTTCAGCTTGAAAGTTAAGGCTTGTGGCGTTAACTCTGCTTGTCCTGTCATGAGTGGCGAAAACCTTTAGCACTATATGTAACCAACTAGACCACCATTCCACACTTCTGCAGGTAGACACAGAGTGACTATTTGGGCTGTTTTCTTTTATTAAGGCCTAGTGTCCTTTATAGCCCAAGAAATAATCTAAAATAATCTAAAGGAACAGCGCAAATTAACCTCCTTAAAAGATGGGGACTCGAAAGAATTGTATAACAGCAGGACTACAATGAGAGAAGTTTAAACGTTTATGATAAGAATCAGCGTTCCACATGAAGACCAAACACTCACTCAATTCTTTGTTGACAGCATACAATTACTATAGATGTTGATGGATCACACAGCCAGTTCATTGTTGTCGTACTGTGCTATTAAATGGACAACAATATACCACGCACTACACAATACAATACAATACATACAACACACGAAATACACCACTCACCACGCACCAAGCTGCGGCGCTAGAAACTTTTGTTGGATCTCAGCGTATATAGAGGTTTGTTTTGTTTTGGAATGAAAGGAGTTAGCTTTACCACCAAATTAGAAAAGAAGAAGGTTTACAGAAACAACGATTAACAGAAAAAATTCTGTTCAGGATGAATCTCTTTCTGGAACGCAGGATGGTTAGATAAGTTTGTGTACATGTAGTGATCCCGCAGAAAAACATTTGCCTTGGTTGGAGGTAGGGTGATAACAATGAGAGATATGATACAGCTGAGGATGCACAGCCAGTAGAAGAATGTCAAGTTCAAGCGCCTTATCTTTGCTTGCAAGTAGTACAAGTAGTAAGCTTAAATCTTGCTCTGACAAGCGTAGGGGCGTTAAAAGAAGGTGTACATGCATGATGGAATAGGGGTACTTGATGATGATGAATTTTATGGCGCAAGGGCAGCTTTGGCCAAATAGCGCCATGACACAAGGTAGTTTCCATTGCACAAGGTGGGGTCAAAGACCCATTTTCCAAGCATTTCACACTAAAGAAACCGAGCTCCAGGCAGGGGAAAGCTTGTACCCATTGTATCACCGATGGGAACCCGGCGGCACTGGGGATCGAACCCCGCGCCTCCCACATGCCAGGCGAATGTTCAAACCACTAGGCCGCCGCTGCGGTAGGGGCGACTTTCAAGTATAATAAAGCGGTAGCACGTAAGCTCTGCTTTGTTAAGACGTGCAGTGGCATACCGAAGGCCGTAGAGGGAAATAAATCTGCAAAACGTTCACTTACGGAGCCGGACGAGCACCATTTACGCATGCGGACCTACTGAGCACATAACAAGCTCAGTTGACCGATGCAAAGGTTGGACCTGTTTGTTGCCTCAGGATGCGTCAGAATGCGACGTCGGCACTGATTACTCGTTAGAAGAAAACACCGGTACTCTTATCGTTGTTCAAGCTTCAATCCCCCCACGCGGAGTTTTTCTTTATGAAGAGTTACAAGGACAGTAACCGAAGAGGCAACACTTATGGTTACAGTAACCGAGAAGTGAACATCGATGAGCTTTCCTGGTTATGTAGTCTTTAAGTAATTGTTTGCAGCAAACATTTTATTGACCCACGTGACCTGCTCGAGCCTAGTGCACATCGCTGCAGCGACATTGCACATACGTTAAACACTAACAGGATGTTGCAAAAATTGCGTCATTTGTTTCACTTGCTCATTCCAGTTTACATCGGTCGTTTCATTCCAGGTCAATGGGAATCGCTTCACGGGTTGAGGTTTATTTGACAATAGCGCGCAGCAGGGGATAACAATTGAAATTTGCATTTCAATGAACTAGCCAGAAATCCCGTTGAACACCTAGTGCTTCCATTAACTTTAATAAAAATGACATTCTCTGCAGGGAAAATGAGTCTTGTTAGAATAATTTTTTTAATCAAAAGAGAGATTAATAATTGTCAGAAACGCTTTCACATATAACTGTCGATTGAAGTGCTCGTCGAGATTTTCATGTGGCACCTTCGTCATGGGGTGACGCGATTTCTAAGAACTTCGCAAAGCATACTGATACATTCATTTTTACACAGTTTGCTAATATTTGCATTTCATGCAAATATATTCACCCTGATAACGTTCAGATTTTTAACCCAGACAGTACTGAATGTAATGAAACGTGCGCAGTGAATTTTTCTGATCGATAATTAAACCAAGGTGCAGTGAACTGAAAAATTATCGATTAGTATCTTCGTGCAGGCCACTCAGTGAGACATCATTTCCGTTGTCCTATTTCCTCTGTGCCTATGTCGTACTTGGTTCTTTTGTGCTACACCTCTCAATAAAAAATTATGAACTCGGTAACTGAATGCCCTGCGAGCGAACATTTAAAATGAACATAGCGGTTATAATAGAGGCCGTATTATAGGTGAGCTTAGCTATATTTATAACTGGCGTTCCTGAAGTTGTTAATAGAAGTAAATAAAAATATTCAGAGCAGATGAACACGCAGTACAACACAAGCTTTATTGAGGAAAACGGAAATGTGATAAATTACTCGAACTTTTCATCCAATAGGCTCGGTGTTTTTCAGGAAACAGGCTGATCACTAGGCTCTTCACCAAATGTCCCTTTAGGGCAAAGCTTGTGACGAAGTCTCAGTCGCGGTTTCATCGTCAACATCTCCGTGTCTTGTTCCTCATTGGTTGGCACTGTTCTATGCAGGAATTTAAAAAATGAAGAAACGTTAAAACTGCCACGTATAGCAGTGCACAGTACCAGGTTTCTTACAAGACGTAGAAGAAATCTGCGAAAAGTTACTGCTGAAATCAAAGGAAAAATTTTCACAATTCTCTGAAAGCTGTCTACGACGTGAAGAATTTTTAGGGACTTGTGATCAAAAAAATACAATCGCATTCTATTCATTGAGATCCGGAACGGCAAAAATAAAGAAAATTTGTGCATTCTGACGCACTTGAGCAAGAACACATATGACCTTTGACATATTACTCGACCTCTAGCTTTACTTCAGATTCCTTTGAAAGCTCTAAATTGTGAGAAAGCTTGGGAATTGCAGAAACACATACTTAGCAAGAGCATGTGTCATATATGTCATATTGAATGATCGAATTGATTGAATGAACTTTATTTCCTCGTCATAGCGAGTGGAGACTGGGACTAAAGGTACCAATGACCTGACGAACACATACTTAGCAAGACCATGTGTCATATATGTCATATTGAACGATCGAATTGATTGAATGAACTTTATTTCCTCGTCATAGCGAGTGGAGACTGGGACTAAAGGTACCAATGACCTGACGAAAGGTCCCAGCCCCCTACAGCAAACAGTTTCGACAGCAGTGATAAGAGAAGGAAATACATATAAAAGGCAAAAGTACACAATTTACACAAGTAGAAACATATTACACTTGTAATACGCACTACACAGCCACAATGCACACATATCACAACTGCACTGCATATATTCATTTTGTGACCGGATGTACGTACATACAAACAAACAGAATGGGAACAGAATGACATTGATCAAGAAAAGGAACAACATCGGCTAGTAGCAATGCGGTTAAGGCTTTTTTGAAAGTACCCAATGGAGCGCTAAAGTCTAACAGTTCCTCAGCTTTGTTTCATATTTCAGTTGACTGATATACGAATACTTGCTTTCCATAATTTGTTCTTGTTTTCGGTTTGTGCCGGGTGTTTCGCCGTAGAAGGTGCCGAGATGCATCTGTATTGAATGTTTTAGAGAATAATTTTTGTTTGTGTACTGTAAGCAGAAGCTTCTTATAATAAATTTTGTCTGTGCGAATAAGTGAATAACGCTGGAAAAATGAAGCGGTTGCACGATCTGCATAACGACCATGGTAATTGCTATATATACGAAGAATGCGTTTACAGTTCCTTCGTGCTGGTAGAGTGGTCAGATGTGCCCTAGTAAGCGCAGCCGGATTGCTGCTAGCCTACAGCGCTCGCACGTATGCCCTGGCTTTAAAGTTTGAATTCTTAATGCTGTGGGTTGCAGAAGAACGTTACTAGTTATTCTACAACAAAAGAAGGTCTGCAATTGGTACGCCACTCTGACACTTGTGACATCCTAGTTAATACTTTTGCATGCTTAGTCGGTTTAGAAATGCTAATACTCTGAAATATTTAATAATAATTGAGTGCAGTCAAACCTGCCTGGTAGCTCTAGGAGGCTACCAAGGGTACTGCTTCACTGTAATTTGCACTAGTTATTTTAGGACACTACAAACGCTTTGCTCTTATAACGTGAGGCACTCTATGTAGGTCACAAGCAACCACTCCCTTTGGACAACATCGGTATCAGGAATATGGGACAGGCCCTAGCTAGCGCTGATAAAGCCTCGTGGCTTACGGCGCTTACATCTCGTGCCTTACGTCTGAAAAACATAACCTTCTTACCTTTGTCTTGGCTTCAAATTTTTCCACAGCAGAAATCCAACCACAGCAGCAAGGGTAACAAGGAAAACTCCCACGGCAATAATTAGCACGATTAGAGAGGCCGAACCTTTAGTTGGAGCTGAAAAGAACAAAAACGCATTATTGCTCAATGTACCCAGATATCGTGGATACACGGGCGTGCAAGTTCAAAGCACGAAGTAAAGTCAGATCGTGTGGTTAGGCTAACAAGTGTTTGCAAGAATGTTTGTGCTGAATGCTTTGCCCGAAAGTGCTTGGTAGCAGTGTACAAGTAGCGAAATTATTTCTCACGTTGAAGCGCATATACCTGGTGTTTCACCTAAGATTGCAAGCAGTTGTTAAAAATAGTTTTGGCATGGTTTATGACGGTTTAACGTCCCAAAGAAACTCAGGCTATGAGGAACGCCTTAGTGAAGGGCTCCGGAAATTTCGACCACCTGGGTTTTTTTTAACGTGCGCTGACATCGCACAGTACACGAAATTCGACTGCCGCGGCCGTGATCGAACCCGCGTCTTTCGGGCCAGCAGTCAAGCGCCATAACAACTAAGCCACCGCTGTGGCTTTAAAAATAGGTGTTTTGAGTTGGAATCCCGCTTTCTTCGGCATAGCACTCGGCGGTGTGCATCGGAATGCAGCTAAGACCTATTGCACATGAATGGCGGGGGGGGGGGGGATCCGACTGTGCTGCCTGCCCGTGGCATAACCCCCCCCCCCCCCAACCCGCCACCGGCTAAGGACCGGTGTAGTTTCGGCTACTATGTTTTTTTTTCCGGTGCAACGCCAGCGGTGGGGATGGGTTGGCCGGGGCCCATCCTCTGGGGATGCAAAACCCTATGGGAGTGGCAGCGACTCCCAAGCGACTGTGAGAGCCAGTCGCGCCCGTGAGGTCCGATGTCTGAGCGGAGGCAAGCCTGGTTATACCTTCAGGTTGGATCCACGAAATCCGGCATGGAAGGCATGTGAAAAAGCAAAACGTTTTCAAATACATCCAAATAGCCTCTGCACGCGGGGGCGTGCGCGGCTGGCGACCGGCCCGACGATCTCTGGCTACGGAGAGGCCAGGTCCGCGCGAGGGTTTACAGCAGCCAGGCTTCTCGGAATCGATGTCCTCGGGGAGGCAGCCCCACGGCTGACCGCGGGGCCATGGGGGTCATTGCGGGACGCCGAGGTAAGGGGTGCGTAGTACGACCAGTGCGAAAACCGTCGATGTTGTGGAGTACCGGCGGAGTAGGCCCGGTCATCTCACTCTAATCCGTGTTCTTGGTTTGTGGCCCGGTCAACCTGGCCTAGAACACTCCTTCCTCAGTAGGCGTGGAGCAAGCTAAGGGAGAAAATAAGTGTATGGCTGGTTGGAAGCACAGGTGGGTCCCCCCGGAGGTGTTAGGTCACGGTGCCGAGGGCTGGAGGGTCGATAGGCAGACGACCTAAGCCTCTACTTGCTGGACCACACCACACATACTTCCGGAGTCTGAAAAGCCGGGAAAAGCACTCGATGGCTAGTAGCTGGCAGTTTCGAAACAAACCCTCAAACGGTCGTGGAGGAACCCGAGATAGCTGACCCCGGGTTTGGTTTTCCTGTCTCCGGCGGTCGTAGCCCGTTGCGTTTGTGGGTGGTCGGGCATCCTGTGAGTGGAGCCGCACCACTGGGCATTCTTGATGCTCTCCCTGTACTCGCCAGACAGGCCAGCAGTGGAGTCGAGACAATTGAAGGATCAGAGCCAAAACTCCCTTTCCGCATTCCCTTCCCATTACCCCTAACCCCCTCCCAAGTCGCAATTCCCATAGCCGTCATCCAACCCCTCCTGCTACGTCCCAGGGGAGATCAGGGTAGTCTCCCCGGGCCCGCTTCCCCGGCTGTGGGTCGCTTTGTAGCTTTTTGCCTCCCCCTCCCTCATTTTTTTCCCATAAAAGTATACCATTGCCTTCGGGCCTTTTCATTTTTTTAAGATTGAATTAAGCCTGTTATACGTCAGTGGTGATAGCAGGGGCTTATTATTTTTCATTCTATTTAGGTTGCCCCAACCTAATATTTGTACACGAATGGCCAACTGGGCCAGTTGGTATGGGTTTATTTGAGGATGAACCATAGTAATCATACCGAGCAAGAAGACGAAACACACAACACAGCACTGACCGCTTGTTCGACGCACACACAGCAATTAAAGCTATGAGGAAGGATACCCATAGCAAGTTGGTCAGATAGCCTTCCTCACGTCTTTAATCGCTGTGTTTGTGTGCATATGGAGCATATTTTCAGCGCTCTGTTGTCCGTCTCGTCTTTTTACGCGATGGCGTATGGAGCTTATTAAGGTGCTTCCCTTGACGTTGCGTCGCTGTCACATTCAGGGATAAGAGAGGTGGCACTTTTTGGGACCCCAAACTGTCGCGTAAGTGCGGGACTGACTGCTTTCGAATTTGCGTGAGATCTAGCACAGAAATGTTAGTCGTAGCTTGGGCCAGCCATCCGTTATGAGTCGAACCGTCAACCAACAAACGCATTGGTGTCAATGAAGAGCGCCTATGCTATTGTTTTTTCACAAGTAATCCACGATTTAGCGTACCCATTTGAGGATAACTTTTGTTCTGTCTGTGTGCGCTAGTTTTTCAAGAAAGGGATGTTAGAAATGAAAGCAGGATGGCTAGCCAATCTTGAATAGTTAACTTCAGAACTATTACTTTCACGCTTCTCTTGTACCAGTGGGTTTGAAGCCTGCCGTAAGTATTATCCATATCAGTTTTTAGATTTTCGAATATGCCATTCTCGACTCCGCTGCAGCAGGAGAAATTCTGGGGCTATGCACGGGATAAGCCGAAACCGAGTGCCGAATAGAGCGCTAGCCACGCCTATGACTGTGCGTCACATAGCGATTTTTTTCGTCACGTTCTCGTTTCGTTTCGCGGCGCTTTGGTGGGAGCGGCGAACGGGCAGAGAGCTAGTGAGAGGTACGTCGATGTGTGATGCATGCTATGGGGCCCGCACCCTCGGTGGCACCATAGTTTCGATTTTGTCCGTGCGGGGCCCGAAAATTTTTTTTTTTGCATGGCAGCGGCGACGAGAATAGCATTTTCTAAACTCTAAAAACTATCATGTAAATTAGTTACGGTGGGCTACAAACAGCTCCCTAAATGTAGAGCTGCCGAACTGTAATAGCTAAAGAGTTCGCTTTTTAATAATATTTAACCAGCCTGCTAGTTAACACGACTTAGCCGAATCCTGATGCATAGCACCGCTGACAAAGCTCTGCGGCAGAAAGTGTTCTTTTACGTCAATATGCCCATTTTAAAAAATTGGTAACAGTCTTAGGCGAAACACTCTGTATACAGAGGGAGCTACTTTTAGCGACATTTTTCTGATCCCAAACTCATTAAATTTTTCTGTTGTGTCTTAACCCCTTAAATACGCAAGTATTCGCTTAAGCTAGTACTTACGTCAGTTGTCTTATATTGCAGCCTCTAAGCGAAGTCATTTCCAATAGAACCTTGGTTTTTATCTCTGTGTTCAGTTAGACCGCTATTTTGTTTTGCACAACAGTAAGAATATTGTCTGCTGCATCTCCATAGCAAGGTTGACTTTGCTTATGGTGCAGAAAAATATACCACAGTTGGTTGGGAAGAGCCGTCTGTGACATTTATGGCAAATATCGTGGGATTTTTTACGCTTGATCGCCGTTGATAAGTTGATAAATGCTTCAGACAGCATGTGTAAGACACGCTAAGCACTGGGTAAGTACTTACCGTAATTTGTCGTTGACGCTGTGAGCGTTGCTGGGGGCCCGCATTTCTCTTCGTAGTATCCATAGTTGAAGGCGTAAACAGAAACCTTGTACGCCACACCGGGGCTTAATTGGCTGGCGTTGTATGAGAACTCCGTGGTAGTGACAGCGAAGGAAATGTTTTTGCCCTCGAAGCTCACATTGAAACCACTGATGGGACCATTTGCGATTTCCGGCCGTCCCCACTCGATCAACAGCCACTCTGTGCTGACCTGTCCAGCCTTCAGTTGCGTTGGCTTCGACGGTGCTGGGTCAAGAGAACAGATTTAAAGGAACTTATTTTATTTCATTTCATCGTAGAAATAAAATGCCGGGCTAAGCCCTTAGACGCACAGTGCGCAACACTATAAGGCTTACACACAATTGTTCGTTTCAGTAATGCATTTCACAGATAGGTATAAATGCAACCGGTAAATACAATAACACCTAACTCTTTGTTTTTAGAACAGAGTATACAAAAGGAAATGCGTAAAAAATGAACATAGGGAACCTTGAAGCAAGAATGATTTTATGAGTGAAAAATCTACCACCGTCGTGTGGGAAAGCACCACTATTGTATTGGTAATCCATCACACTCTAACAAGCTGAAGCTTTCTGAGTTCATAACGAGAGGAAAAAGAACATATATCAAACTGGGGCTCAGGGCTTGTTGGTCGGTCCTTATGGACGAAGCAGCGCGCATGAAAACTCGCATAAATGAAGAGAGACTGCATCTGTTTTGAAGACTCCACAATGGGTATTTATCTTTCCAATAAACGCACTGTTGGAAGTCAGAGCTAGTGGTGTGTGCACCTCTTGTTTTGGAAGTGCTTTCATGAGCGCTGTTTTATTCACCAAAAAAGAACAATCGATTACTGTACAAAGCCTTTAAAGCCCTGCGCATGATATCATGTAGAAATTGTATTCAGTGGCCTCTTCAAGACAGGTTGCGAGGATATGTAACAATTTCGACATCGTTGTGTACTTGTGAAATAAAGGGTGTTTTTTTTTCATAGGCCCACTTAAAGCCAAAATGTTTTATCCTGTGATATTTGCGGTTTCTTGAAAGAGACGAAGAAACTTGAACCCTGGTATATGAGGAAGATTTGTATTTTTGTAAGAAGCAAATTTGAATGCCCGACATTGTGACAAAACTCAACCTTGTTGTATTGATTTTCTGGCATATTTTTTTTATACGTCTTTATTTCTGCATAAAATAGGCCTAGCCTTGCGGCTGGCATATTTTTGTTTGCGAGAAAACACTGATCCCAACAGCTAAGTTTAAAAAGAAAACTAATAACGTTTCGGCTTCCAGCACTGCGACCATTTTCACAATAAAGAAATCCATGACGTGACTCTTTTTTACGCCCTTTTGAAAAATCGACGCAAGCAGCGTGCCTATGTGCGTGCGGTGCAGATTAGTGTTTTTTTACGATTCGACGCATGAGGTGTCGTTCGTATGAAAAGACACTCCAGATGAAGACGTGATGCTGCCAGTCCTCCTATTCGGACGATATTCGCCTCATACTATTGAAATCTGATGGCCAGCACTGACCATGTTCTCCGGGAGAGCGTTTGTGCTGTCGCTTTGCATTTTCATGCCGCGAGTGTGTTGTTGGAGTCGCTTCATATAATTCTTCCTTCTTAATCTCAGCTGGTTGGTGCCCGCGTTTTCCAATGTATTCTGTCGGCTAGAAGGAACTAAGTCACAGTCTAGATATCGCATGTTTTTATGTAATCGTATTAACCGAATTCAACGACTTGACGTTGAACATTTTATTAGCCTTTTGAAGCTGAGTATCGTGTTCCCAACTTTGAGGTGGCCCCACGAGCTTATACATTGAAGCGTGGTTAAAAAGCTTGTTTTTGTGTGAGTTTGTTGACACTGTTTACTCATGCATTACAGTTTGTGACGCGTGAAGAAGCAGATGGTCCCGCCGCTTTTAACTGCAGTGCCTACGCTCATATGAATATTGAAGCTCGATATTCTTTGCTGACTCTCACTTCTGAGCGATCTACTTCTTTACGCTACTGTTTTTAAAATGCATTATTGCATGTAGTGCTTCGGAAGGAGACTTCTTGCTTTTTTTGGACGCGGTGTTTATTTTCAAAGCGTCTTTTTCGGAAATAACCCTTTTGGGAGGCGTGTAAAGTTTCGCACTTTACAAAGAGCTTTTTTTTATTAACGTTTGGAATTTCATTAACCCGGCATCGGTGACAAAAAAATTAAGGTTGCTTGGTTTTACAACAATTTTTTTCTTGCTTCTACAATTCGACCTGGTGGCAATCGACTGAAAATATTCGTCATTACAAAATACAATACAAAAAAATTTTATGGACAATTCTGCGTCATTTAAGAGTTCTCTTGCACTGCTTGCGAATAAACGGCTACGTTTTGCAGACAACTTTTTATTAATTTATTATAAAGGAGTAATTACTCATTGGCATTCACCCGAGCGCAAACACACGGCTACAAAAGAAAGTTACACAGCTTTCACAGAAACTTCGTAGTTGATGTATTTTACCTGGTCTGTGGTTGGAAACCGACCCCAGCGCAACACCGAAGCAGTCGCTCTACCAACTGAGCTAACTAGGAAGGCTTGCATATGGTAAGGCGAGAGCGAATTGATAAACTCGAAGTGAGAAAGTGTTGGTTTAGAGGCATTCCTGTAAACATTGGACCTTCACTGAACTCTCTCAACCCTGCTTGCTTCTGAAACGCAGATTGGTTCCTGCCATTTGTAATCACTTGGGAGACTTACCTGCCACATCAGTGGTGAAGGCGATGGACCTCGCCTGACCGCAGCCAGTCTCATTCGAACAAGAAGAAACGCTGACGGTGTAGTTCGTCCAAGGATCGAGCTTTGTCAAGTTGAAGTCGGTGCCTGCTGTGAGAGAGCTTGCCTGGCCCTCGATCGAAAGGTTGTAGGAATTGATTACGTATCTAGGGTCCACTGCTTTCTTCCAAGAGACCACTGCTTCGTTTTCTTTTATACCATGGATGGTTGGGTAGGGTGGAAATGGGCCTGCACAAAAATATTTAACGAAAATTGATGCATTTGACGCCACGTGGGTTCGCAGGACCTGCTACTCATGCTTCTGTTAAATCCGTGTCTAAATTTATATTTAAGCACATGTTTATTTATTATCATCAGAACGAAGATGAAAATACGAATATAGACAAAAATACCGATCAACTAACAAAGACACTTCATTTTCGACGACTTCCTTCCCGTCCTCGTTATTTTGAATCAAAGTTTAGGGGAGAAGGCTTAATTACATACTACTCTGTTTAAAGACAACCATTCAGCTATTAAGGGAAAGGAACCAGCGTCACCATACGGTAACGGCTTCTTTATAGCGCGCGTCGAGAACCCGATAAGATACAACTCCGTAACGCTACTTCGTACATAAAATAGATGAAGGAAGTCATACACATCGACTCACGATCATCCCGGTCATGAACCTGTTGGCTAGACTGAGGCTTCGCCAAAGTGAAAAAAGGACTTACTATAAAATATTTATCACACGTCCCATCGATAGGAACACATGAAAAATCAACATGCATGAATAAAAGACAGCTTCTGAATACTGCTTCAATTGAACAGTGCCCATTGCCCTATCACGTCATACTAACTTATACCGTGTACCGTGTAAAACCCTTCCCGGGGCCTGCACGCAGCTTGCGACTGTTCACAGGTTACCACTGCTTGTGCAAGAGTTGAAAAGAACGCATTATGACACGTATCAAAACCGCTTAGGGCCCGGTTTTGGTGTCATGATGCGGAGGGGTACGTTGATGTAGCGAGTGATGAAACAACGGCTCGCACGGGCATTGGATGCCATTGCTGACTTAAAAAGACGAATATGTAACCGGAGTATTATGGCATGAGCATGGAATGGTTTTCCTTTTTTTCACGGGAGCTCAGCATTAGTTTTTTTTTGTATTGCCTGTTGGCTCTTTTGTTTTCTAGATGCTTCAGCCGCTTGTATCTGTCGGAAGCCCTTGAAATCAACTTTGTGATCCTTTGGCAAGATATATGTAACTGTTGTCTCATAACGTCTCTTGTCTTGTCACAGAGTAAATGAGTGCTCTCTTAACAATATAATAACCTTCCATGCTCTAAATTCAATGCGTTTACTGAAGAGTAAGTGAGCCCTCCACAGAGCCACGAGTGCATGAATGGTTTAGCGTGAATTGAACATACTTTTGCTTAAAGGGCAGTCCCAAAATCTGGCTCCACGAATTAATAAGCTGCCAAAAATGTAACCTTGTTACAAACATAAGACTAACAAGAATAAGATTTAAGTGAAACGGATCTCCAGAAGTTAGTTACGAATCTCGTGGTGGGAGTGCTGTTTATCTGCGGGCGGGATGAGCCTTACAGTAGTTTGTCAGTAACTGTTCGACCTGCGTCGTGTGATTGAATGAACGTGTCTATATCCTTGTCTCATAAGGCCAATGTCCTCTGGAAACGTTAAGAGTATTCTTGCCAGTTTTCGCTGCAGTGTTCGCTGCATAGCGGCGGGCCTAAAAGTATACAATGTGAGATATGTTGCCCAACAGAACTTCGTTTTCCTTAGGTTGCAATTGAGTGTCACATCACCCACGACATCCCAGTTGAAGCACAAAGGTGAGGTAGAACGCTGAATCTTGCTCAACCATACGGAGTGCAGACGAACTTGGTACTTTGGGAATACAAGAGAGGAGGCCGAAGTAGAAACAAGTGGTTCACTACAGCAGCTGTGTGAAGCACTCGTCACTTGGGCCAGCCACTGAGGCTTGTATGCTCTGCATGCTGAAGCATGCCGGAAGCATGCCGGAAAGGAATGCTGAAGCATGCTGGAAAGGAATGTGCTTTTTTGTGCTCTGTATAAAAATCCGAAAAGCTTTACCCAAAACATTTAAACCATTCTTGCGTAGATAGCAAGTCCGAAGTCACATATGCTATGCACTGTACGTGACCTGATAATTTGTGACGTAAAGTAGCGGAGCAAAGACTGTGACTTCTTACCGTCTCCAAGGGACTGGAAATTTACAGAGGTAGCTGGGTCGAAAAGTTGTTCTTGCTCTGGTTGCTTCACGTTGTAAGCGCTGATAGCGCCATAGTAGGAAGAGAATTCTTCATTCACGTCAACTGTTGTGTTTGTCGTACCACCATCGGCGAGGATTTGCATCGTGGAGTTGGTGTCGTTATTCACGATATGAATAAGGTATCCATCGATAGGGCCATTCGCTTCATGGGGCCTTGTCCAAGTTAACGTCACATTTACAAATCCGTTGATGAAAGCACTGAAGTTCCCCACTTCAGACGGCGCTGAAAGAAATCAATAAATTTGAGACTCACTCAATTTTCTCCTTGTTTTCATGTCCTACATTCTCAGAAAAATATTTAGTAAAATTAGAAAATTGTAAAACACTGTTGTAAAGAGATTGCAGCTAATGGTTCATTATTCTGATATGTAGCAAAATCTTTCTTTCACAGTGTTTCCAGCGATCGCATCGAACAGTGAAGACTACCATAGAAAACCAATGGGGTACGCTTTTGACAACAGCAAAAACGCGAATTGAAAGAAAAAGCGATACTGCCGTCAGGTGATGGGCGTCTATATTGATTGTTATGTAGTGAAATTTTACATTATATGAAAAAATGCGCTTATAAACGGTTTCCCGCTTAAAAATTCTGTCCTTCATAATTGTTGGGTATGATACAGTTTTAGAGGTAGAGGGTTCTTTTTCGCTAAGGTATGTTTAATTTAGCTGTACATCTTCTATTCCTTGGTAACTATCTGAATACAATAGAGTAAAACTAACTTTAAATCCTGTTTTTGGAGGCAGTGCATATGAACATTTTATAGTGCAGTAACCTTGTGTTAATACGCAGACTGCTGCCTCATTAAACTTCTGCTAACTTCACAGCGTGCAATTCGCAAGTGCATATTTTTAGGTGGACTTTCTGAAGACAAAGCAAGTTGGGAATCCTCATATTTGGTCATATGGCGTTAAAGAAATGCGAAGGGCACGTAAAAGGCCTGAAAAAGTGCCTGAAACTCTCCAAGAAGGAACCTACCGGCAACGTCCGTGTAATCCTCGAGCACTTTCTTGACGCCACAGTAATCTGCGCAGTTTTGCAGAGTCACCTCGTAATGTTCACCCGGTGTCAGACCAGTTACATTATAGTGAAATAGGTCGTTTTCGCCAACGCAGTCGGTTTCATGCGCTTCGCTTTGATTGGTTGTCCGTACTTGCACTCGGCATTTAGGAGCCTCTGGATTTCTCGACCAAGAGTACGCCAAGCTTCTTGCCGTCCTCTCGACAAGTGTGACATTATCTGGAGGGGCTTTATAGGCAGGAAAGAAGAGCGAGTAGAAAGCAGGTGTCAATGATTCCGCGAATAGCATGAAGAAAGGCGGGCGTGTTACAATAGGTAGATCCAAATACGCCAATAATTATTTTGTGGTTCGGGCTCTTTCATTCTGCGTGAGATGAAGTTGAGGAAAAGACTTTTGTACCACATTGCAATTCAGACACTTCGTTATGCGACCCCCTCCCTCTCTATTCTTGTGATAGAAAAAAACAACAACATGAGGTCAATATAGAACCGTGTTCGGTACTGTGACGTTTTCATTGCACAAAAGTTAAAGTTGTCAGATGCAGATGATAAGATGGCGTTACGAATCAAAAGAAGACATGAACTTTAAGAGGACATTTTCAGTCCGGCGTAATTATTTTCGAGGCAGGAGTATTGTTAAGTTGCTCAAAATAGATCGAACTGGCTACTTTCATAGAAACGTCAAAAGCTCAAGCATTTATTCTTTGCCCATCTATGCGCTGCCTTCAAGTGATGAGCCCTCTTTGCAGTCTACATATGCGTGACATCGCTTTCAATGCCGTAACACTCGAAACTGATGAAGTGAACGCTAGGCGCTCAACATTTAGACAAATATTGCTATAAATACCCGGAGAAGCACATAGACTTAATGTCGGGATTCCTTCTTAGTTACCTATTCCGTTTGTTCTTTCCGCGAAAGATGTGGCTGAACCGTTGTTGCGTTCGCTTCCGTTCTTGGCATACGCCCACACCTCACAATGGAACGTCGCCAGTTGTTTCTTGAGATCCAGCGTGACTTTAACGTGCTGTATTGGGTGGGAAACTTCGGTGCTGCTTACGTCATGGGACTGATTTTCTCTGCAAAGCAAAACGTAACCGTCAAAATTTACGGTTTCGGTCGGTGCGTCCCAACTTGTGGCGAGATGTGTCACATTCTCAACGGTGTGCCTCAAGTTGCGAATTGGCGCAGGGTCTGTGCACAAAGAAGAAAACATAATGAAATGACAGTCAGAACGGGCCCATTTTGCACACTTTGAGGCTATAATAGCGGCTACTGTAAAGTAATGTATTCTTATTCCTCCCGGCACTTGGAAATTATTACGGTGTTATGAAAACACAGAACGAATAGACTCAACAGACTGCTTTTTTAAGTGTTCATCGAAAAGCTCCGGTAAAAATCCGGTCTTCAAGAAGGTTTTCAAGAAGAGGGAGCAGTACATACTATTGCGGCAGCTAGTGTCGAAACATGTGAACCATAACATTAGTCGATCATCAGTAAAAGGGTGAAAAGGGGTGTCCACATGGCTCCTGTTTATAGCTTAATGACACCGCTCTGAACTTCGATAGCAGCTGACCTAACACAATTACTGATTTGAACCCGAACCAAGAACAATGGGTATTTTATCGGTATTGTCTTAAAGAGCAATGAAGATCAGCTTAATATGAGTCACACGACGAGCAATGGAGCCCTGCAGGCTTCAGGTTATAGCTAGAGGATTGCAGACAAAGCACAAAGAAATTGAAGGCCCTGTAGGTTTAATTTTGACTACTTTAACAAAGAATACATAAACAGTTCGGTGAAGTTTAAAAATATTATTAGTACTGTGCCTGAGGAAGCAAAACAAGTTTCACACTGACATTTTTGTAAGTAAATCATGATAACAATACACGATATGCGGTAAAGAAACGGTGCACCTCGCGAATCGGCCAAGAGGATAGTGCAAGCATCTGAATCAAGGCATATTAAAAAAGATTTTCAAACTTACGAAGTGAATAAGTGGAGACGTCTTGGTCAAGTTCTGGACCAACGCAGGTTGTGTTACCGTAGGTGACCTGCCCGCTAATTGTTATGTGATAAACGGTTGCAGGAAGGAGGTCTGTAAAGTTTGCTTCGTGAGCAACACCGGCCACGTAATGATCTTGACATTCTGGCTTTGAACTGTTTGAATGGCAGATGACGAAGTGAATCTCATGAGTCCAGTTTCTCTTCCATGTAGCATGCAGTTCTTCAGGGCTGACACCCTTAACTGTTACATCTGTCAGCAAAGGAACTGAAAAAAAAGAGGTGGAATGGTATTACTTGTTTGCTGAGCAACAGATAGTTCATATAATACACACAGAAATTCGGCACTTCCGAAGTATTTTTTATTCAAAATTTGGCTGCAGTCGTAATGACAGAGTTCCTTTGCCTGCGCATGCACATCAATAGCAACTGTGAAAAGTGATATACCCAGGCATGTTATTGAAGAAAACTCAGCATTTAAACAGCAGGCACATTCTTTGTCAAAAGTATACAGCCCAAGGCGTTTGCTTCCAACTCATGTAGCAGGGATGTTAAGCTCATTTGACAGTCCTAAGCTTGGGATGGTTCAGGCTTTATGCTGCAGGACTCAGAAGCAGACCCCTTGGAATGTACAGTTACCAAAGACTGTACGTGTTTCATACATTGGACTGTACTATTCCCGCATTATGTCCCAATTGTTCTTTTGCTTAAACACCAAGCCATTACTGTGGTCGAGCAATATTTCTAGCCTTCAGTATTTTTCTCGCATCTTTACCACGTCAACTGCAAAACTAGTGACCAGAAGCTTGCAGATTCTTCTCCAGTTTTTGGGCCAGGCAGTGATAGCAGTGGAGTTAGCTACCAAGCCTCCACGGTGGCATAATTTCGCGATGGTTCACAACTTCCGGATGACGCTGTTAAATCTTTGCTTATAGCTTTCGACGTTGCGCAGTCGTTTCGTGGCTTAAATCCTGTTCATACAACTCGAATTTCTCACACACATATTTGAAACGCCCTCTTTACAACAGCACTGTTCTGCGAATAGGTCTGATATTATGGTCAAACCGTGGAGCAGCACAAGAACAAAAGAGTTAACGAAGGGTCGCAACACGTACTGTGTGGTTCTGTGCCGACTGCTTTTTAATTATTTGTTTGTCTGTGCGCTGCTGCTCTTTTTCATTATCAGTACATTGATCTACTCACACTTCATTCTGAGGTTCGAAATAAAATGTCGTAATTGTGCGCTCGTGCGCCTGATGTCCACTTGTGTCATCGCCCTATGGAGGGCTGTAGGCTTGTGTCTACGTGCTGATTCGGAAAAGCGATACCAGATATTGCCTAAAGTTTAGCTTGCTACAAAGCTATGACATCATCCCTAGCTTTAAAAGCTCGACAAGAGTGAGTTGACAGCTGCATTTTTTTGCCTTCACTGTTTGCCGAATTTCAGCGGCTTCCAAATTAAAAGTACGTTGGAAAGCAGTAATAAGTGGTTGCGAGCAATAAGACTTGCAGGAAGATGCATACACTACGCAAAGCAACCAGAAAACAAAGCCTCAGTCATGAAATGATCATTTATTCACAGCGGGCCGTGTCCAGAACAGCCTTTCAGTGAGAGTTGGGTTGTGTTGGGTTTAGTGCCGCATGGGCATGCAAGGCAATCACACGCCAAGCTCAGGGTATAAAAAAATTGCTCCCTCCAGAATGTTATAAAATGGGAAAAACGACGATGGTGTAAACTGCCTAAAAAGTTAGCTGTACTGCCTGCTGATGAAAAAGAAAAGAAATTTTAGAAACTGCTAATAGAACAAGCATTAAATAATTTCGGGTAAAAAATTTGGCTAGGAGCCGCTCTCGGAGACAACGGCAGCTTACCTGGTGGGAAAGCAGTGGCATCGGCGGTTGCCGCTTTGCTCTCGACATATATGTCAGAAATCTTCCCGGTCGCGCTGATGTTTAGCAGGTATTGCACGTCAAGGAGGTCCACGACGAACGCGTGCTGTCGCATCTTCTTGCTTAAGAGCGTTATACTGCACTCTTCGGTGCCTGTCCTGCACAGCGTGAGATTGAATCCCGCATGGTCTTTGTACGGGTACGACCAAAGCGCGACTAGTTTGCCGTCGCAGGTTGCGTTGAGGATCACGTTTTCTGGAGGGTCTGAGAGAAATGAAACAAGCACAGCAAGTGAACTGGAAGACAATAAGCGAGTGCCGATTAATAAAAATAGGTTATTGCTCTTGAAGTTTTGTCGTCAATGTTGTATAACGTGAACGCGGAGTCAAGAAGTGCGCGCGTCAATGAGCTCTTCTCTCATCATATTCGCAGATCTGCACCGACCGGCCCATATACATGCTTGCGAAGTACGAAGTTTTGGGATGGTTGATTTCTGTATAATGGAACTCACTAATCTACTTTTTAGTATAAAATGAGTAACAGCACATGCGCGTAGATCGCCAATCGGTTAATCAAACATAGTCTTACATAAATTACATAGCATAAAAATAAAACTCGCAGACAATATCGAAAACTCCTAAATACGGAAAGCGGCCAAGAGAATTTGCTACACGAGTTCACCTATAGCATCACGAGAGTCACGGGAGTGAAACCTATCATGTCGTGCAGTGACAATAATTTTTCATTTGCATACTTGACTACACCTTGTAAATGATGGCTTAAATATTCATGCTACGCGATCCTAAATTATTCGCCCGATTACCACTATTACTTCTAAATTCGCTTCGAGCCTGAAATTTACTATTAATCCGTATCTAGTGACTAGTGCTAGCTAGTTCTCGAAACGGTTAACTCAATGACGCCTTGCCTGAATCCCACGGCCATTGAAAAACGTAGGTAGTCTCCGTCGCCTATGAATGATTGGACGAATTCACAACTGAGGAAAAGGGTTATCTGTACAGCGGTCCGGATTAGCGCCTTCGGTTCGGTTTCAGTTTTCCATATTGGCCACCTACAGTGGCTGCAGCGGAGGGTAGAGCGGCCATGGGGATGGTGGGCGGACAGCGCAAGACGACAACTTTATACATTTTGAAACAGTTTGCTACCGCTTAAATGCGCATTGCCGAGTGCGGACAGAAGGATGACCACAACGTAAAAGCGAGGAAACTTTAGAGTAATCAAGCTGACACATTAAAATGCAGTTAATTGTCAACTTGTACACCACCTCAGAGCATATGAAATTTTAGCTGAAAAATTGTTTTTAGGGCACATTTCTCAGATTTTGTGAGTGAAGTGGTTTAAAACAATGTTCTTACTCTTAATTCTTTTTTAAAAGTAGTACAGTCGAGGACAAAAGTCTGTGGACCGCGTGTTCCACAAACAAAGCCAATAGCACTGTTGTTAACCGGCGGCTGGAGATCATACATGTGGAGATGAAAGAACTACCTTTTCAGTTTCACCTCCACAAATGTGGTCTGTAGCCTCCGGATAATTACAGTGCTATCGGATTCGTTTGAGGAACACGCGTTCCCCATACTCTTGTCCCTGACAGTACATTTTACACGTCATGCCGTTCTGACAACGCTTATGAAACATTTTGAAGGCTTTCTGAAAGTTTTAGTCATATAATCGGCAACGCATGCGATTTGAAAAACTTCCTGATACACAGAAAACTGTTTGTGAATTGTGAAAACAAAAGTCAAAATGTTATTTTGAAGAATACTCACGTAGGCCAGATGTCGTAACGTTAAAACGAATTGGAGTTCCGTTCACAGCTGCAGAAAAAGCCCACACTTGGCACTCAAAGAATACCAGCTGATCTTGCAGCTCCAAGCTTGCTTGCACTGATTCTTTCACGGTACGAACCTCTTCTGTCCGCGAAACGCCCTTCTTCGGATCAGTGCATCGTAAGGTGTATCCTTTTATGTCGTCCGTTGTAAGAGGCCGCTTCCAAGAAGCCCTTAGAGTAATGAGATTGACTATTTTGAAGGTCAGGTTCTGGACAGGACCAATTTCTGCAAAAAAAGATGAGAGAACAAGCACCAAAGGAATAAATTAAGAAAATTATTTGCATATTGTCAATATATATTCATTACGCTTCTATGTGGGAGGAAGCGTTGGGGGGGGGGGGGTCCTGTTCCAATAGCTCGGTCACTTTGCATGCTGTATTCATACATTCGGGCAACGCAGCAATGTTTTAGGTGCTTTCTATGGAGATGCTGGTCAAGCATGCCCATTCAGAAGTCCACCAGGTACAGTTTAGTGAAAATTTAATGTCCACATGGGTAAAAAATACATTGTATTTGCAGACACACCTATTTCTAGGCTCGAGCGTAAGTGGCCACTTACGCGGCACTGATGAGCTATTCTTTTTCCTGCGCTAGCTCATGCCAGATTGTAGCACTCGAAGACTTATTTGGCTCAGTCTTCCCATGTATGAAGCAGGAATGCATGTGCAGACCTCCATAAATGAAAAGCGAAGCGACAAGGGTATTGCATAACATTTCGTCCTTCTTTACCGGACCAAGCGATCCATGTTTCACAGTTGCAAAAGCATCATTGCAGTTTTAAAATAAAACTTATAGTATTATTTCAATACTCAGATAAAAATACAAACAATCAATTTTAAACTCTAAAATTACAGAAAACTACTCACCGCTGGAAATGGCGATCCCTGTGGTTGTACGGGTGCTATCCACTTCATTGTTGGCATGAACCTAACGGAAAATACGGGTATCAAACGAGCAAAGTGAAGGTGGACTTTCAAAAATCGAAGGCACATACGTAGGTGCTTAACCTAGTAATATTCTTCGCTCACCGATGCAGTGAGGCTGCAGATATATATGCAAGTTGCAACAAACCACACACTCATGCTCAACCTAAGAGCCATAGGCGCAACATTTTTTTCCATGTCAAGGCGTCTACCCAACTGGCTGCCGGAAGCTCAGGTCGCCCTATCAACGGCAGAGCCTCGCATCGGCGCAACAACAGCGATAAGTCCCATTGTTGTGAAGGGACGCTGAGAAGATACGAGCTGACAAGAGCCCTAGGGGCCCAGGTCGGCACTGATCACAGAGGGCCGAAGAGGGGACGAATGCTTCCGCGCTCTCCAGAATTGAAATGAACACAGCAGTGACGCCTCCTAGGTGCAAGGTGGTTATTTCACGCAGTTTATGCAACCTCTAGTCAGCCAAGATCATAACAAGTTTAACCAAAGAAAGTAGGGCTTCATGTGCTTAAAGACAGTGGGAATTTTATCCTGTTTCAATAATAAGCGATGTTAAGCTATATTAACCAGTTAAATAATGCGTCATTGCCCCGGCAGGTTTCAAACACAGCCACCTGTTGGGCTTGCGAGACACAAGTTGCACTTTCCGAGCTGCAGCAAGGCTCATTTCTTGCCTGGATAGTTCTGCGAGAGACTATGTCTCGACCAATGGATTTATGCACAGTGCCATGGTATGTAGGGGTCCGTTGTATTGAATTTGTTTGAATTATTTTCATTGCCACCTGCCATTTTAGGCAGGTTATCCACAACCCAGTGGGCAGGTTGCCACCTGTCCAGTCTGGTACTCGGGCCACCAGCATTTTCGTGACACGGACGTGCACACGCCGGCTTTTCTCATGAATGGGACACCTAAAGTAGTCGCATTAAACCATCAATGAGGCGCATAGTGCCGCGGATGACCACTGTTTTCCTTTTGCGCGTCTGCAGCCCAAGCGCATAAGAGTTGAGCATTAAACAGCACTATATGGCTTATGAACAAGAAAAGTAAATTAGAGCATTTCAAGCAAGCGGGAAAGACTGAAAAACAAATGTTGTGCAATTCACGATTCTTACGACATACCAAACAATTCTGGACAGAAGCATTTTTGAATGGGAAAAAGTTTGTGATCAATTTTTTCATATATTGTGAGATTTCACTATAACAATAAATATATTGTAATGGGACCGACCGGCAGAAGTTCATTCAAGCAGCGCAGCGACGAAGTAGACGAAGCACAGCTATCAACGACGTTTCATATTACTTGAGGAGAAGAAGAAGAAGAAGAAGAAGAACGACGTTTCTATCGTGCATATACATCGTGTGCACATACAGCTGCGGTGAGGTTCCGCAGCTACACAATATTTCAGGAATTTGCAGCCTCGGCTCTTACATCATCTCCCGAATATCAGCATCTTCTGCATCCTTGGAGTAGGAAAGATTGGCGCTCACGCAGACTAGAGGTCTCTTTCACGCGCTTGCGTTGCCGGGTACCCCTTCTAAATTTCTACCTTCACAGATCTGGCCTGGCAGCTTCCCCACTGTGCCCTTTTTGTGCCGAACCTGAGACAATAGATCACTTCCTGCTGTTCTGCCGCCGCTTTTCTCATTTGAGGAAGCGTCTTTTGCAAATTCCATTTCATCAACTGGGCTTGCCTGTGTCTTCCGCGGTTGTTCTTTCCATTGGCGCTTCTTTGCTTGGACGAAGCGACAGGAGTGTGCACTCTGCTGTGCAAAATATTCTTCAAGAAACGCAGCGACTCCCATTCTAATTTCTTTTTCCCGCCCTCAGTCAGTACGACATTGCAACATTACAGGCATTGTGTACTATTATGCACATTAAGCAATTGTCCCGTCTTTGATCTCCAAGTTAACTGGACCCCTTTCCTTCCCTCTTCCAATCCATCAGACTACATACTATTATCACTCTTTTTCCCGTCAAAACTTTCCTGTATCCAGTAATTAACCGCCTGTGTCTTGGCCACTCCCCCGTAGTGGGTATGTGCCAGCAACGTCTGAGGCCTTCCTTCCTTCCTATCAACGACGTCGCCTATACCATCGAGTTTGTTGTGCTGAGCGCCTGCTCTCACGATGTCATCCTCGGCTGTGACTTCCTCTCGGCCCACCGCGCAGTGATTGATAGTGCCCCAGCTGAACTTGAGCTTTTTCCCGTGTGTAATGTTTCAGTGTGTGACCTGCCTGTGCGCTCCGCTAAGCTTCTTGTGGCTGCCGACACCGACATACCTCCCTTCTCTTCTGCCCTCGTTCCGCTCCGACCTGACACTTCCCTCAACAGCAGCCCTGTTCTTTTAACACCCACCGCAGCCGCCACCCGCCATCACCGCCTTCTGCTCTCTTTCACCGTTCTCACGATTTCCGACGGCCACTGCGCCATGTATGTCACCAACCCATTTTCTTGCCCGTCATCTGTTCTTCGCGGCGAATGCCTTCGCTCTGTTGAAAAAGTGTGCCCTGCTCTTGCTTCTGAGTTCTCCGATACCCGTGCCTGTCCCCCAGTTACTACCTTAGCATGTCGTGCGCCTGCGCCCGATCCGCTTCCCTCCGACGTCTTTCATTGTGCCATCACTCCCGACCTTCCGTCCGCTTACCGTGACCAGATCTTGGAACTTCTCTACCGCTTCTGCAACTCTTTCGACCTTTCCCAGCCCTCCTTGGGGCGCGCGTTGGCCGTCTCTCACGCAATTGACCCTGGTACGCACGCCTCCTTGCGCCAGCGACCGTACCGCGTCTCGCTGAGTGAGCGCCGCGTCATCCGTGACAATGTTGACGACATGCTTCAGCGCGGCATTATAGAGCCCTCTCACAGTCCTTGGGCTTCTCCTGTTGTCTTAGTGACGAAAAAAGATGCCTCAATAAGGTTCTGTGTGGACTACCGTCGTCTCAACAAGATTACTCGCAAGGATGTTTATCATCTACCCTGAATCGATTGCTTTCAGGGAGCGGAGTATTTTTCATCTCTCTACTTACGCTCCGGCTACTGGCAGCTCCAGATGGCTGCGGCTGACCGGCCGAAAACCACTTTCGTCACTCCAGACGGCTTGTATGAATTCAATGTGATGCCATTCGGCCTCTGGCATGCTCCAGCCACATTCGAAAGAATGATGGATATTATTCTCAGCGGCCTCAAATGGGAAACTTGTCTATGTTACCTGAATGACATTGTCGTTTTTTCCAAAGAGTTTCCTTCCCATCTGCAGCGCCTTCAGCGCGTACTCACGTGCCTTACTGACGCCGTGCTACAGGTCAACTTGAAAAAAATGTTACTTCGGTGCTGCGCAGCTGACAATATTAGGCCATGTCATCTCCAAGGACGGGTTTCTTCCTGACCCTGCCGAACGTCGCGCCGTCGCTGACTTTACCAAAAAGACCGCCTTAAAGGGACCCAGAAAGGGGGTCCCAATAAAGGTGCAATATGTCTGGGATGTTAAAAGACGACGGTTCATAATTATCCCCTAGCAAGTATTATTTTAATGTGTTTTGTGGAAGCTGAAATATATGCAGACAAAATTTGAACTTCCGCGTCTTCGCGCCTTTCCCTCTCCTCTCGCACGCCAAAACGGCGGCGCTCCTCCGCCGGCCCCGCTCACTCGGCTCCTCCCCTACTTCCGCCGGCTGCGGAGCGCGCGGAGTGGCCACGGTAGCGCGTGACGTCTGCAAGAATTTGTCGCTGTGAACCAAAGATTACGCCCGGCTGCTGACGTCATTAGCAAGATGTGACGTCGTCTGCCAGGTTTTCGTGCGAAAGCCGGGCACCGCGCGTCGCCGCGAGGTGTGAAAGCGGGTATTTTTAAAAATGGATCGTAAATTTCACGCTCGCTTTTGAGGTCTCGTACGCGCCATGGACGCTCGGTGGCCTGTACTCTACATAGTGCAAGCATTTTAAAGCCAAGCTCAAACACCCCTTTCTGTGGCCCTTTAAAAGAACTTCGCAGTTTTATAGCCTTATGCTCATCTTCGCCGCTTCATCCGCAATTTCGCCTGTATCATCGCCCGTATAACGCAGCTTCTTGCTGGCAGCCCGATCCTCTCGTCTCGGTCACCAGCCTGCGATACCGCGTTTAGCACTTTACGTCGCCTGCTGGTCTCTCCCCCAATCCTTCGCCATTTTGATCCCGCCTGTCCGACAGAAATTCACACTGACGCGAGCGGTGTGGGTTTGGGCGCCGTTCTTGCCTAGCGAATGCCTGGGTATCCGAAATGTGTCGTCGCTTACGCCAGCCGCGCCCTCACCAAGGCGGAATCGAACTATTCTGTCACAGAAAAAGAATCTTTCGCCATCCTCTGGGTGATTGCCAAGTTTCGACCTTAGGCCCTTCTAGGTCGTCACAGACCATCATGCCCTCTGCTGCCTATTCTCTCTCAAAGATCCATCTGGCCGACTCGCCCGCTCGGCTTTACGTCTCCAGGAGTTTGATATTCACGTCATTTATCGCTCTGGCCGGAAGCACTCGGACGCCGACGCCCTTTCTCGTTCACCGCTCCCATGCGATTCAACCTCTGCCCTCGTCTGTGCCTACGATTTCTCGTCGTTCGACGTCCCTGATACGCTCTCCGAACAACTGAAGGATCCTTTGATCACTTCGCTGCTCACCTTCCTGAACAATCCCTCGTCGCATTCTTCGTCCCGGACCCTTCGCCGCCACGCCTGCCACTTCGCCGTTCGTGATGGCCTCTTATACCGCCGTAACTACCTCTCCGACGGGCGGAAGTGGCTGTTGGGGATCCCTCGACACCTCTGTGCAGCCATCTGCGCCTCTTTCCACACCACTCCACAATGCGGCCACGCCGGTCTACTTAAAACATAAGTTCGCCTTCGTCTGCGATATTACTGGCGTTCTATGTACCGCTACATGCGTCAGCACATTCGGTCATGCACCGCCTGCCAGCGCCGCAAGAAACCTCGCCACTCGGCCGCCGTTCCTTTACAGCCATTACCTTGCCCTGGCCTACCCTTTGACCGCGTCGGATTGATCTTTACGGCCCACTTCCAACTACTCGGCTAACAATCGCTGGGTCATCGTGGCCGGTGACCACCTAACACGTTACGTCGAAACGTCGGCTCTCATATCTGCTACCGCAAACTATGTCGCTCGCTTCATTCTAGACAGTCTTGTTTTTCGTCACGGCGCCACGAAAGAACTGCTAAGTAACCGCGGCCATGTTTTTCTCTCGGACACCGTCGAGGCCCTGCTCAAGCAATGCCAAATCGTTCATCGCTGCACCAGCGCCTATCACCCCCCGATCAACGGCATGACTGCGCGGTTCAACCGCACACTCAGTGATATGCTCGCCATGTACTTTGACGCCGCCCACTCCAACTGGGACCAAGTGCTCCGTTTCGCCACGTACGCGTATAATACGGCTACTCAGACGACGACGGGTTTTCTCCTTTCTTTCTCTTATTTGGCTGAGAGCCTACATCCACTATGGACACCAACCTTCCCTATCGCCTTGAGCCTTCCGAGACCACATCACTTTCCGAAGCTCACCTGTATGCCGAACAATGCCGGCAACTTGCCCGCTCTTTCACTACAGAGCTCCAATGGCATCAGTGGCACCGTCGCGATTCCTCAGACCCTCCCGCGTCATACCCATCTGGCGCCCTTGTTTGGCTTTGGGTGCCTTCCTCCACTCCCGGCCTCGCCACGAAACTGCTTTCTCGCTATCACGGACCTTACCGGGTTGTGCAACAAACTTCTCCCGTGAATTACATCGTTGAGCCGCTCGCCCCCTCTTCGGACCACCGTCGCCGGGGGCGCGAAAGTGTGCACGTCGAGCGCCTCAAGCCTAATTATGATCCGCCCATGCTTTCCTCCCCGTAAGTCGCCAGGATGGCTCCTTTTTTGGCGGGGATGTAACTGTAATGGGACCGACAGGCAGGAGTTCCAGCAGCGCAGAGAAGAGGTAGACGAAGTGCAGCTGGGATTTTCGAATGACGCCTGTAAGTGCGTCCGTCGTGTCGCCGTTCTACCAACCGACCTGCGAATAAACACTTTTATAATATCCACAGAGCTCCCGTCGGCAGGCTTGATGTTGCTATTAACGATTTTGCTCTCAAAAGCATTCCCCTTTGGTTTTCTATGGCAGCCATAACTGCTTAGTGCGAGCGACGGAAACACTTTAAAAGAGATATTTTGCTACATATCTGAGGAATGGACCATTACCTTCAATATTTTTATACCAGTAGCTTACAGTTTTCTAATATTCAAAATTTTGTCGCAGAATGCTGACATATTGGGTGTCTATTTGGAAATGTGGAAAGTGTGCATGTGCGTCCGACTGTGTGTATGAAAAGTAGCATTCAGTTTGCTGGTCGCTGACTAGTCTTCATAGAGCTGATATACCAATAGTGTTAAAGTGTGCAGCTGCTGCCGCCAGTGCTATGGAGCAGCAGTGGCGACGTATAGCAAGAGTAGCTTCAGGAAAACGAGGAAAGTACTCAGGGCGATTGCAGGAGTCAGATGTGAATTTGAATTCTTGGTTTTACCCTAGTTTCTTCTCATTATCAACTCCCAGTACAGCGCTGAAGTGGCGTAGACTCAGCCATGCACGCAATACGTTTAACGCCCACTAAGGACTATACATGCTTTTGGTTTGGTTTATGGAGGTTTAACGTCCCAAAGCGACTCAGGCTATGAAAGACGCCGTAGTGAAGGGCTCCGGGAATTTCAACGCCCTGGGGTTCTTTAACGTGCACTGACAGCGCACAGTACACGGGCCTCAAGAATTTCCCCTGCATCGAAATTCGACCTCCGCGGCCGGGATCGAACCCACGTCTTTCGGGCCAGCAGCCGAGCGCCATAGCGGCATCCTCTTAGCCTTAGTGAAGGCGTTAGCCTAAGTGCAGGTAAGAGTAAAAAGTGCATGAAAAGTACATTTAGGGTTTTAACGAAAAGCGGTAAGTGTTTTCATTCCACTCATGTAACAAATGCGTGGACCTGATTGTCTGGTAAGAGAAGGACCTATTCCAAGAACATGATAGCAATGTGTGCATTACGGTTGCAAGGCTATTGTGCTTAAAATACCTGCCTGTACACCGGCTTAAACGTTCGACGATTATTTTACACATACAGAGTGCTTCACGCGACTTGAACCAAGGATTAGAAAAAAGTGGTGTGCAGGAGTCCGGTGAAACCAACGACATATTATTTCTGGCCATGTGGTGCTCCTCAGAGTATCTTTAAAATTTGGATTAATTAACTAATTAGTAAGATTGATGAAGGAAAATTTCAAATATTCATTTTGGGGTCACGTGCGTTTTGTTTAGCTCTAAAGGGGGTTAAAAAAGAACAGGCCAAGTTTTTTGTAGCAACGTCCCTTCTACGTGGCACTTTCTCCCGGGATTAAAAAAACCCCGCGAAATATGAAAAAAAAAAACTGCATGACTGCTCACGCGCTACCATATTCCAGCGCTCCCAGACGCGTTTTGAACGAACGAAACATGGTAGCTGATAGTGCGCACTCAGTGCCACGGGCAGCAAAATGATAAAAATAGTAAAAAACAAACAAAAAACGATGGCTACTCGGAAATACTCGACTTAGCCACTTTCCCTTCCTTTTTTGTTTTGTGTGAGCGGTCTCTCAAAAAAAGCCCCGTCTGAATTGGCCGTCGGTGGCCTGCTTATCACTTATCGCAGATGGCGTGCGCGGTTTCCATGTTCAGGAAGAACATGCTGACGCAGACTTTTCAAGAATATGCCGCGAGCGCCGCCGGCCGCTCACTTCGAGACGGTGGCCGCGTAGGCTTCGTTCATTCAGCTCTGAGGCCATCGCAGTGACGAACGCCAGCATCCAACTATTTCGGAGGGTCACATTTCTGAACTACAGATGCGGGTTGAAGACGAGTTACTTTGTGACGGGATCGTTGCGTTTCGCAGTCTGTTTGTGAATGCACATCTGGCCGTCCGTTCCTGGGCTGAAGCTTGCAGAAACGGTATATTGTGTTCCGTCTTCCAGACCACTGATACGGTATCTGAAGTCTCCACCATCGTTGACGTGGTAAGTGCACTGGCTTCTCGCGACAGTTGCGGGGAACACTTCAAATACGAATTTTGCCATCACGAATGGCATTCCACGACGCCTCGAGGGTCTTGTTCCCGGAGGGACGCACATCGAAGTCTTCGACTACTGGGGCTGAAAAGTGTACGGAAGAATATTTGTTTGTTGTATGGAGTTTAACGCCCCAAAGCGAATCAGGCTGTGAGGGACACCATAGTGAAGGGCTCCAGGAATTTCAACCACCTGGGTTCTTTAACGTGCACTGATATTGCACAGTACACGGGCCTCTAGAACCCCTCCTCTATTGAAATTCGACTACCGTGGGCGGGATCGAACACGCGTCTTTCGGGTCAGCAGCCGAGCGCCATAACCACTGAGCCGCCGCGGCGGCCCTGTATGAAAGAATAAAGCAGAGAAAAATCATATCAGAAGCGGTTGATACCGCATTTCGGGTCGTGGTATCGAAATAGGAGAAATTGATATTTTTCTCGATACATGCGAGGCAAATTAGTCATGAGTGTAGGAGGTTTGAGCACACACTAAACTTAGCTTATAAAAAGATGTCCTCCAACTGCGCGATAAAGCTGCTTTATTAGAGCTGTTTGTAAGAAAAAAACATTTGAGGAGCTCCCTACAGTGGTAAATTGCTCTTTGCAACTTGTGTATTTGCAGAAGTCGCACAGCTACAAATTTTATGGAAACGAATTTCACCTAAACCGTTTGGCACAACGAAGATTTATGGACTAGAGCATAGAACAGGACGTGCTCCAAATGCCTTGATTGCCTGTAGGTAGGCCTACGCTATTGCAGGTGCTTCCACACTCCTGAAGTATGAAAAATTGGGTCGCAAAATAGCGCCATAAGCCTGAAAACCTGTGGTCAACATCAGCATGAACGTTTTGCTAATTCTTCTATAAGCCTTCATGACTTTTGCCTGTTCTCTGTGGAACGTTGGCATCAAACATGAAAATGTGGCCACCTCGTATGAATAACGTCCGCCTCAAAAAGGCCGCTGACATACGCAAAATCAAACCTGACCACCGCACATTCATGTCGCAGCAGTCCATCGTTAGGGGCGCCTAACTGCTTTGTACTGAATGGTAAGCAAGTGATGCGGCTCAGGAAAATAATAAATAAAAAATTATATACCCATGGCATGGTATACATTTGTAATTTGTAATACCTTGGTGTAATTTGTAAAGTATAGCTCACTTTATTTTTTTCTTTGTGCCATGCGTTCGGTAATATTGTAGTACTGAAGTAAAGCTGTAACGCGGAGTCTGTAAAAAAGCTCGTTAAAACATTGTGTAACGAAAAAAGAGTGAATCTGGGCCGTTTAAGTTCATGGGTAAACCCGATCTTTGATCTCTTCAAGGAGAACTGAAAAAGCTGCGGCAGCACGGAAAGCGCATTAAAGACATGCAGCGCGTTGAAACATCGGATTGATTAATCAGTCTAAATGTTTGCACGTAGAATGTGGTAATTAATCAAAAAGGTAGGGGTCACTAAAGAGCATTAAATGAGGCCTTCGCACTGCACGGAATACAACAATGATTAATACGAAGACTGCTATGATACTCACACTTGTAAAACAGATTGGGCTTTTTGTATAGCAGGGGTGTAGGAAATCTGTTCATGGGATAAAGTTTGCGACAGCCTGAGCTGTCCTTGTAGTAACGCCTAATGGCCTTGCATTTTCAGCAGGCGAATATGTGAAGCGTGCAAATCAGAAGAGCGCCTTTGCCAGCGTCAAAAGGAAGTGTCTTGAAGGTCACAAAATTTAAAGACGAGAATTTCAGGCCTTCTTGCCACAATACAAGTGTGGCTCTTTTTTCTTGATTGCTTGAGTCGCGTCAGCACAGAAATAGACACAAACACAGACACGTACTGAAACCACTGAAGCTATGTACCAACCAGCTCAGATACGACTAGTCTTGTAGGTTTTTTATTTCAGTATGAATGATCTATTTTGCCTATATATTTTAACCACTCTATTTTAAATGCAGTAGTTGCATGTAGTTTTGGTGCTGAAACCAAGAACCAAGATGCACAGGAGGATGACGATGATGCAACTGTGATACACAGAAGGCTTACTCTCTTTTAGTGAAATGGTGCAACCGCTTCTTTAAAGCGCCTGCCGAAGGCAAGTATGTAAAAGCGAATGGTGAAGGTGAAAACTAATTCCCGTCCCCGAGTGCAGAGTAGCAGGCCAGATATTTATTTTCGGGCCAACCTCTCTGCCTTTCCCGTCAATAAACGCTCTCTCTCTTGAAGGTGAAACTTCGCTCTGCGGATAAAGCAGTTTCCTCGATGCAGTTATTGCGGCCCTCATCGCAGATCACTATTTAGAAATTCGTGACTGGATCCCTGGCATAGCTCCACGAAGCAAGTTTGCTGTGACCGAAAGTAGCCCACAGAAAGGGAAAGGCTTTCTGCATTAATAGAGTTTACCCAAAAGGTTCATGTACATGAGGAATTTGGCAAAAAAAGTTTAATAACACGTGAATGTAAAGTTCTCTCAGATTCAGTAGTTTAGGTTGTAAACTTAAAAGACTGGCGTTGAAGCTTGCACAATGACCCCCCTTTGATCATCTGCATAGACTTGTGCCTTCTGTATTGGTACTCATGAAAAGGCTGTAGGCTACTGGCCACCATCGTTGTGTACACTCATCTGTTAACTGTCAGACTTTCAATGACAGAAATTGCCTAAATTCACCCGCACTTGTTCCTTTTTCTTGTTGCTTTAAAGAAAAAAAAATAGCCCTGCATTTATCTAGAAAAGGGATCCCGATACAAAAATATCAGTCTCTGAACATACTAGTCAGGAGTCCTAGCAATATTTTGAGGTATTGTAAAGGAAAGGGACCTTCATGTACTGATAGCATGACGCAATAATGTTTCTTCACTGCAACAAGGCACTCAGATGCACTCAAAATAGAAAGATGACTCAGACAGAATGACAGAAAGATAGTTAACGGTTGTCTAGAGTACCACGTAGCGGAGGCACCCGAGAAAATCGCAGCTTGAGGCGATAATCACTGTCAGTTAAAGCACACATTCAGGAGCTGTAAATCACTGCACCGTAGGACGTTTGGCATGGATACGCAAATGGACGCTATACTTGAATAATAAAGTTCTGTACTTATTTTCTGGTGGCTGCAACTTTATTAGTTTGGAAATAATTCTTTCTGCCTGTGTGCAATCGTTATTCCGCTCTGACTGTGATTTCCTTCGTGTGGGTACCTAAAAACTTGCCCATCTACTGGTTGAAAATTCTCGATACAATCTACGGCGTTTTTTGCAAAGCAGTCGCAGGTTCTTAAAATTAACTTGTTGGGCTCTTTAGACGTCTTTTGACTGGGTCAATCGTTACTTAACATAGGTTGAGGCCGAGGTCGGGGTGGTACTATCGGTGAGCAACACACAGCTGCCATGCTTTTGGGTGGAGAGTTGTTTGTGGAGTGGCACACCATTATGGATAAGTCAAGATGCAGCGTTGTTGGAGTTTTCCCAACGAGAGGAGCAGTAAACGAGTCGCATTTGGACAGAAAAAGTACGAAAGTGCGCTGTCAGGGAAGCATACTTGACGCGGACGTGAACAGGCCCGATTGAGGACGTGTAAGGCGTGGACATGGGAAGAAAAGAAATTGATCAGCGCTTGTAACGTTTAAGAATATCTTTTAGGAAGATATATATTTTTTTCAAGACACGTCTTGCAGTTAGACTTAATTCTTCTAGACTGGTGTTTTGTTACTTCGTCACTCACAAACGCAAGCTATGTTTCGGAAGTTTTGAGTACAGCCACAGCTTGACCTGAATATACCTTTTCTGGCTATATATTGAGCTGGTAAGCGGGGCGGGGAATGAGGGTTCTATAAGAGTTGCTTAGGTGCAGCCGACAGTGTATGTGACATTCTGTTTACTTGTGAGGAACGTCAGGTTCCTCAAATTTCCTTTAAGGGCATGGCAATGTTTTTGATAAATGGGCTTTCGTTTGTTAAAATGTTAGTGTCCCACACATTTTATCCTATATTCTCACCGATTCATTGAGATTGATTTTTGTTATTACGCATTACACTTCTCCACTGCTTTATTAGCTCTTCTCTTATACACTTTTTCTTACGCTGTGGACGAGACATGACTCGCTTTTAAGATGCTTCTGTTTCGTGTGTAGATTTGTACAGCCTCGTCTGCCATTCGTCGTTAACCTTTAAAGTCTATACCAGCCTATACACTGCGCCAGTTTTTTCATGAGTGGAATAAACTGGTGAAAAGGAAACAACAAAAAATTAATTTTTTTCCCGGGATCTACTGAGATAATAAAAGTTCTGACAATGGCTTCAGGACAGCATATTTGCTTGCCACTTATTACGAGTTTACTCACTCCGTTTGTACTATGAGCTTAAAATGGCTCATGAAATTGTTTTTTGTGTCGTGGGACGGTCAATATTTTTCTCACAACGCTGCAAAAGGTTTGAAGCGGAGTTCAGGTCTCCTGGCATCCAAGATTAACGTTGAAAACTTTTTTGATTTCCCATAAAATAGTGGTATTGAAGATAAATGAAAATAAAAGACAAAAGAGGAACCACGGGGTGGAGTCATTTTTTGCAGGGCGTCAACGTCTCCTTTTCAAGTGGCGGCGCGCATTGCGGTGTCCGCGCCTCACTGCTGCGTGATGAGGAAGACGCGCGCACAGCGTTTTTTTTTTTTTTTGGCCTGTGAACGAACCATTTGTGAAACGACTGGAATATATGTCGATTTCCGAGAGAAGCCAAAGGACTACTCCTCTGGATGGTAAAGATCAAGCGCGCCAAGTGGCAGCCAACGGACTGGTCCTGTGTGTGCTGTGTAATATTATTTCGATGTTCTTCAAGCTGGGCGTTAATTTCCGTGCTTTTTAACGCGTCATTTACCTTTCATGCTTTCTTGATCTTTTGCGTATATGTGTGCGCGTACAACTGGTAGATTTTCTGGATTGCATAAATTTTCTCTCTTCGTTATATACGGTCACCGGCTTGCGTAAGGATGTGCCGACTTTGCCATTCGTGTCACCAATGCTTTGTAGACATTTGTTTTGCTTACAGCGAAAGGAGCATGCGCATGATGCAGTGGTATGCACAGGGAGCAGTAAAGCTTGCCTTTTTGTTCCTCTCGATGCAGTGCAATTCCACAGAACTTCAACTGTTTTTTTTCTTAATTTATAACATCACGAATGACGAGTGATGATGAATTGACGGTTGCATGGCAGTTTAACGACAGAAACGTTTTTGGGGAAAACAGACGGGGGTAGGTACACATAGATTATTTTGGGACTAAAAAAAGAAACAAGAGAAATGTGTCCCACCCCTATTGTACCCTTATTGTAGGTTCACAATAGAAAAAGTGTGTTTTCTATTGATGCCGTGTTCGTCATGAGTGGGCAATTCTGTAAATGCGCTGTTCGCATGTCTATTCGGCTGAGCACGAATGCTAGTTTTGCGAGAGAAAGACAGTAGCTGCTTTACAAGTTCACTCTATAGCTTTAGGCACAAGACCACTAGGACGCTGTGCCGCCGCGGTGGCTGAGTGGTTATGGCGCTCGGCTGCCCGCCCGAAAGACGCGGGTTCGATTCTGGCCGCGGCGGTCGAATTTCGATGGAGGTGAAATTCTAGAGGCCCGTGTGCTGTGCGATGTCAGTGCACGTAAAAGGACCCCAGGTAGTCGAAATTTCCGGAGCCCTTCACTACGGCGTCCCTCATAGCCTCAGTCGCTTTCGGACGTTAAACCCCCCCAAACCATAAACCAAACGAAACTAGGACGCTGTAGGCTAGTGTCATGCGTTCTTACGTTCTTGCTGACAGAAAATAAAAGAGCACAGACACAACAAAACATTTGGCTATAAACAGAAAGTTTTATCGTTTTTCATCCCGCATTCAACATTTTCTCGAAATAAATATTATTCCAGAAGCCATTAGTCTCTCCTGAACCGAAAATAAATTATTTTATCTTCATAAATAAGAACAAGGTGCTGTTAACTTCACTGCTTCCTCCAGGTCAGGCGCAGAAGTCGCAATGGTCAGAGCTTGTTTCTGGGACGATGGCGGTCATCTTAAAATTTGGAAGAGCATCGACATGACCAAAAGAAGTCCCATTAGGCCAGATAATGGTGCAGAGTTGTGTCCTGGGGCTGTAACAAAATAGAAAGTGCTTGCATGCAGTTAACCACTTACTATGAGGACCTGCTATGATCAGGCACCATATACTTACAATTGTCTTGATACTGTACTTTACACAACTGTCCAAAACACCTATTTTGTCACTTATACCAGTGTATCAGTAGAAAAGATTGCCAAAAGCATTTCCCAAGTAAACCTTCAGGAAAATAAAACCGTTTCTTTTTGCCAGAAGTGAAGAAAGGAAAAGCGACACCTTTACCATAAATTGGAGAGCCTTGTTCAGAAGGGAGGTGCTGTTTTTCTAGTGTAGAGAACACCAAAAATATGGCACCTTATTCTGGAAGCCTAGTGTGATTGAAAAACTCAAACAGCTACAGCGCTTTCAATGTTGGGAATTATGTGATACAGGAATTTGAGTTTCCATGCATCAAAATTTTACCCACTTGTAAGCAACCGTTCACTCTGCTCATGTAATTTCCATGAATACTCCTTTAAATTCTAATATTTTTTTTCTGTTTCCATCACAATACCCCTAGAACCTAATTAAAAACCCTTGTTTGGAACTGTTTAGGCCATTATCATTCAATAAGCCAATAAGTTAATTTTCCAGGTTCAACTGGAGGGTTTCCTGGTTAAAACTGCCTGGTCAGCTTGACTGGGTCCAGGAAACCCCTGCAAGCAGTAGCACACGAGCGGTACAGGACATTTTGCAAAACCAGTCACACATACAGTAGTCGATTAATAAAGAAAACACTCGACACATATATGCACTGACTCGAATAATGTTTAAAAATGAGCACACTGAAATGGTAATACATATGTTAAAAGAAAAATACATTAACACTCAAGCAAACGTTCAACAATCAACAAGTGGAGACCTAGAATGGCATTTGAACAAAATATTTCCGCAGCTCAGCTTTTGTATATCCCGTTGTATGTTCATATGTGTTTAAAATTTGAGGCAGATTATAAGACAATTGTAATTTAAGACTTATCATTAATTTCATTACGCGTGTCGCTGCCTTCGGGCATCATACCGCTAGGTATTATGTTCTCGCACCACTTCCTGAGCGATTCGCATTCGCACTTGAAGAATACGGTCACGTTCGAGCTAAGTTACCTTCAGCTGGGATTGTGACACTTAGCGAGGTCTGCTTGTAGAGGCACACTGGACCTTCCGCTGTGTGCTTGAAGCTTGCAGAAACGGTATATTGAGCTCCTTCTTTGAGACCATGGATCCAGTATTTGGAGTCGCCACTGTCGGTTATGTGATTAACGCACTGGCTTTTAGGTTTAGTGGCGGAACACACTTCGATGCCAATCCTGCCTTCTTGAATGGCCTTCCACGATACCTCAAGACTCTTGTTGGTGACGGGATGCACACTGAAGTCTTCGATCTTTGGTGCTGTAAGGTAAAAAAAGAAGAAATAAAATCAGTAGAAGAAGCTGATGTGTGATAGTGGGTCTAAGGGAAGAAATATGAGAAAAATCATGTTTTTTCGGGTTCATTAAGGACAAGTTTCTCGCAAGTGTTGCTGTTTTCACTGCCAACTAAGCCTAGCACTTAAACGAAGCGTTACTGCAACTGCGTGACAATGATACATTATAATTCCTGTAAGTAAAAAAAAAATTAGCCCTGAATGATTTGCCACTCAGTGGTGGTAAATCCGTGTGGCGACTCATGTATCCGGCGATTTCAAGTGTGCAGAGATACTATGCACATGCACTTTTCCGAAAGCTTATGTGGCACCGAAAATTTATTGTCTAGAAAATAAAACAGTGCATGCCGTACATACTAGGATTATTCGTCTCTAAACGCATTCATACTGCAAACACTTCCGCAGAGCATGTGTTTTCAGGAGCCCTGTGGGAAACAAGCGTATGAAAGATACATGACAATGCTGTGCGTCTCACAAGGATCGCTCAACATAGCTGCCGTGAATCGTAAGCCGGTACTGATTCTTTGTGTCTCTTTTTAACTGCAATGATTTGATTTAAGACAAGGGAGCTGCTTCACCAATGCCACGTGGCTTTTGCCTCCAAAAAGCTGCTGGCACTGAGGAAATAGAAAGTGATCGCAACACAGCCATACTGCAAGGGTTGATTTTAATAACGCAAAAACATACCTCATATCGGATGCTAGTTAAGCAACTAGTGAGTCATTTAAGCAATATAACTGAGAGAAAGTGTTTCCAGTCACAAAAAAAGAAAAGTAAATTTAGGTGGTGAAGTTCAAAAGGAGAATGCAACAGTGAGTCGCCCTGTACTGCGGGAAAGGAATCAGGGGATGTAGAAATAAATTGGTTGGGTTTTAAAGTAATTAAACCAGGTAGATCTGAACGTTAAGCATGTAATGCACATGCCGAGGCAAAAGTGTTAAACGTGGTTATACTCAGTTTTTCTTACTGTGAACGTTGGAACATCAATATAGAAAAAATAACGTTAAGTTCTCGAAAATAATTAACATCAGGTCGAATAGGACTTGTCAATTAGAACAGTTGATAATTTTCAATCTTTTGGAGGGAGACTGTTGAAACAGCAATGAAGTAGAAGAGGAAGAGGGGACCAGGGAACGACAGGCAGGCCGACGTGCATCAGACTGACTAATTAGGTGGCAATATATTGCAGGTTCTGTACGGGCATTGTTTAAACTAGGCCAGTGTGTTGTAGAAGACTTTTCAATGATGCCACTCTAGTTCAGAGGTTTACACTATGATGATTATGATGATGGCTCTTTCTGATACTCAAGAAAGCAGAATATAGTGAGCTTTTTATGCAACAGTAAAGTTGAAAGCGTTCACATAGAAACAAAATTCATCTTTCAATCTGAATAAGGCCAGACTTATGATTATTCGCTTGCGATTTATTCCCGACGTTGGTAGGTAGTTTTCTAAATATCAACTGTAAGGCACTTGTTAGCCTGGAGAGGAAGCGACACGAAGTAGTGATATCAGTGGTGCATATTAAAGATAAACATTTGAATCACTCATGCCGCGTGCACAAAACAGACATGCCTGTTTTGTCAATGACAGCAATCGCGCAGCATTATTAAAGGGACTTGGAGCAAACCGGAGACGTCTTCGAACTGTCATTACTGCTAATTTTGCAAAACTATAAATTAAGCTTTCTCTTGCGAATTACTGCGTTGCCTTCAGCTTTCTTACTGCAGGCACGAAGTACAAGGAGATAACGATTATGTAACTATAATACTGTGGCACTTGCCTTGCTTGAGGGACCTAATATTGTGCATAACCGCTTCACTCAGGTGCCCACTGATATGATGTACGGAGGTCTGAATGGTGAATGTGAACGTGGTTTCCCGTGGGGCAATCTTGAAGTCGAAATTCCTCTGTTCCGGTGAAGCTGTTCTGTGGTCACAGCTTTGCTGGCCTTCTTCGCACAACTTCAGTTCAAAACCCGTTGGAGGATCTCCGGCATAGTCCCACGAGGCTAGTATGTGGTGGTCGCACGTGGCCTGCAGTAGTACGTTTGTGGGCACTCCTGAAAAAAAAGCAAAGACGCTTTAATTATGTTTATAATTTGAGATACGTGAGAATTTCGGTAAATAAAAAGTTTGTTTCAAAACAGGCCCCGTATAAAGCCCCTAGGGTTTTAGAACTTTCGGTTCAGGCTATAAATGGTAGTGATGCAGGCTGCACCATTAGCTTCGTCTGATCTGCAGCGCAAAATAGTGGATTTTATTACGGTACTTAGGAGTGTGCTGTAGGCAATGGGGTGCAATCTTTACTTGCACTATTCTCTTCAATTTTACGTTTTTCCCGAGTAAATCATAATCACGGAACGACAGGAAATCTTTTTTTGTTTTAGTGCCATTATGACAGCTTGTTTACTGCCTTTTCAGGGAAGGTGGGCCCTTAGAGAAATTTCACTCTGTGAATAGTACTAGTAGAGAAATCAGCCAAAGTTTTGATGAAATATGAAGCGAAACCTGCATTAATTTTCTGGTTGCATTTGATAATAGTTAATAATGCGGTGGCATTAGAGGTCCCTTCACGACAAAAGCCGGAGTCTGGCAGTGTGGTGCGCACCTGCAACTTTTTCCAAGTGGCAACCTGCGTACTATGCAGGTGGTAAGGAAATTGATTAAAATGAATTGAATGCAGTTGCTACCTGCCAATATGACACTGGGAATGCTCATTGAGAGATAAACAGCCTCCCAAAGATATATCTGTTCAACAAAAGACTTACGGGTCTCGAGGCGAGTAACCTGGTTTCACATGCCTGATCGGGGGCTGTGTTCGAAACGGCCACTTGTGTTTGGAATCGCTGCACTTATGCGCCGGTGAAAGTATGAACAATCATAGCGATCTATGAATCTATAAAAGGGAGTACCGGCGCGGTAGGGATCCCTAATGCTTTCACCCTGTACACTTAAGAATAGGTTAAGCGCCGTCCGAGTTCTGTTTGCTCTAATAGAGCACTAAGATTTGCGAAAAGAATCTGTGGCTCCAAAAGGAAACAAGAAATTAGCTTCCTTACCGAGTGGTGTAGTTGTAGCCGACACTATGACAGGCATGCCGATGGATAGTTTGTCGCCCTCCATCTTGATCACCTTCACCTCTATGGTGTACGTTTGTTCGGGGCTCAGGTTGGTTAAGATGACGAATGTTTCGTTTGTGTCGACTTGCACGAAGCCGGCTTCTTTTGAATATGCATGAACTGTGTAACCATTAACTTCTTCATGAGGCGCCGCCCATTCGACCTGGATGGACCTTGAGCCACGCGCCGTCGCCTTCAGATCATGGACAATGGGAACTGAAAGTTGGAGAGGAGGTAGAACGTTTTAGTGTCGACCAACTGAACCAGATACTGCCGAAAAATACTCGTCAAGCTGAAAAACGACCGGTGATTGGCAGGTTTGAAACCACACAGAAACTGGCAGCTTTAGCATGGATGGAATCAGTTTGATGTAAGGATTTTGTGCATGAACCTCGCTTGTATCATAATTCACTCAGGCTGGTTCTCAGAAAGGCGGCAGTACCCTTCTGGCATCTGTTTGTATTCGAGAATTACAGTTACATTGAACAACACGGATCTTGACTTCTAGATGAAGTGTGTGGCTTGAGAGCAGCGGAAGCATTTCAATAAGAAATTGTATGTTTTACTCTTAGAAAGATCGCATGAACAGCTATGTTACTGGAACAAAACTGTGTAAAGTTATAATATTTTGTCTGCGGTGTACCGCCTCTTAACTACAAACACTTTTTAATGGAAAGTACTGATGGTTTAAATAAGCAGTAGACGTTCAGACTGGTTTCAAGAATATGTGCATGTTTACTGCTACTCGGGTGATACTGACAAGAATAAGAAATGAGGATCTCCGTAAAGTGGTGCCCATATGTTTAAAGAGCAGCTTATGGCCTTCTAAACCACCTTAAAAGTTGCTCATTTGAAACAACTTATGTCGTGTGCATACTGGATATGATAAATGCCACAATTTCTTATAGACACAAAATGTATGTAGTACCATAGTGACTTCCCTTAAGAAAGAACAGCGTGTTACATTTTTTTGCCTTTGTACCTGTACACCGCTAAACAGATAAATATAACATGGGTAAAAAGCACACTGAGTTCATTTTGGTAAAGGAATGCACCCAGTATTCAGCCAGAACACTGAGAACAAAGTGTAAATGGGCTTACAAGGGCGGGTGGTAAATTCGACCACTACTTGATCTCCGTAGTGTCTCTGGGGCTTGGTATCATCGAAAGGCCTGACCCTCACTTCGTACGTGGTGTTGGGTTTGAGGTTTTGCAGCTTTTGGCCCGCTTCGGTAATGTCCCTGTTTTGACATTCTCGAGGCATCCACTTGGTGCATATGCGCAGCTCGTAGCCAACGACAGGGCCCGTAGACTCGACCCATTTGACCTCCGCTCGCCTTCCATGCACAGATGCGACGGTGAGGCCCGTGACTCGAAACCCTAGTGAAACAAAATGAATCAGTCGACAATTATTCACCAAATTATCTTTTAATAAAAACATGCTCATTTCGCGTGCTTGTTACCAACTGTTGAAAATATCTGGTGTAAAGAAGGGGAGAAAGGACATGCAAGCTAAAAAAAAAAGGTATTTGTATTCTAAAACTTGTAATTACGGAATTAGCCATGCATGCATATAAACCTTAATATTTAAGTTATTCAGGCCATAATTCCATCAGTGGACGAACACACTGGCTCTCATAATTTAGAAAAGTTCTACAAGTGTAATATGACACGTAATTAAATGCTTCATTTTAAGCTATTAACGAATACTGCTGTATAGCACAGAACGAAAGCTCAGCATTCGCAGCACAGTATTTAGTAAGCCTCGTGTACGCCTTTAGAATCCTACGCCGCCATAGTGTTACAGCGGCTATGCTGTCATCGCGTGGAGTAATTTTTTTATTACCTCCACATCATGTAGTAGACAGTTTGCTAAATTGAACTGACGCTGTGCAAGATGTTTTTACCTTGGGGAAATTAATGGGCAGAGTGATAATTAATAAACTGAATAGAACCGGAACGGTAATCTCAAGACTGTGTGACCCCTGCAGATTAATTTTTTTCGGTGACTGGGCGAAATTCTAGAATGAGCTACACGAAAGTCTCTTTGCTGACCAGCGTGTAGACTTTAGGGTTGTGTAAAAAGAACTCCAGTAGCAATACTAATTGAATGCTATCAATCTTAGGCAGGAAAAATTTCAAGCTTTGTCCTTAATTATTTACCTAAGAAGGCCTATGTCGCTCACTTTTCTTGATAAAAATGCGTTGGCTTTCATTATCCTAGTAATTTTCTTAGTCAACTCACATAGAGAAAGCACCGCGCATATTCATAATCATCATCATCAGCCTGATTACGCTTACTGCAGGGAAAAGGCCTCTCCCATGTCTCTCCAATTAACCCTGTCCTTTGCCAGCTGCGCCCACCCTATGCCTGCAAACTTTTCAATCTCGTCCGCCCACCTAACCTTCTGCCGTCTCCTTGCTACGCTTGCCTTCTCTTGGAATCCACTCCGTTAACCTTAAGGGCCAGCGGTTATATTGCCTTCGCATTACATGCCCTGCCCAAGCCCATTTCTTCCTCTTGATTTCGACTAGGATGTCATTAACCCGCGTTTGCTACCTCCCACGCATATTAGGATGTCTAAAACGTAATCACCACGAAACGCCCGCCGGTACTCGTACGCTCGCCTACCGATCATTTTTTCGTCCAGATCTAGAGTATGCACCGAACCTTTGGCCACCTTCGTGTGCTGATTCACTCAACTCTTTTAATTGATTCAAAATTTCACTGAACTTTTCAGAGCCAGAAACTGCAGCGGTCATTTGAGTGTAACAAATATTGAATCATGCTTGCCTCTTCCTTTTTTGCAATAACGACTATATTCTGCAGTGCCAACTAATAGAGTCAGCTTAACCTTACCTCAAGGCACGCTGTTTCAACAACGTTCTGAGCTTCAGATGTTTTTGTGGTCGAGTATGTGTTTTATTTCATTCCCTCTGCTGCAGGCTATCGCTCACAGCAATGGTCTTTTGGAACACTTCGCTAACATATATTATCCAGGATCTTATAGAGCGAAAACAACACGCATGTCTTGTTTCTAAACTTCAAAAACCACTGGGTAACTATGTTAATTTTATTTTAGGGATGAGTTTGAGAATGAATAAGCATTGTATTACGATGTAACTCTTGTTTCATAAAGAAATATTGGATCGTATTTATGGAATCTCTCTCGCACATTTCTCCGAAATTTGGAGCATGTGAGGCAGATTAAATACATATTTCAGTAAATATATAAATAACATATATACGCTTATAGCTTACATGTTTCAGGCGGAGCATCATCTTGTATTGTGTTAATGCTGAGGGCGCTCCCCTGAAAAGAATCGATCAAAAAGAGCTGTTGGCTTCCTAAGGACGTGACAAAATGATGCTAATAACTAGGACTTTATAAAAAAGCGAATGCTGCACTAATAAATTTTGAAAAGAAATAATTTTGTTTCGTCTCAACAGAAAGAGTTTACAGAAGGCGTGGGCTGAGAAACTATTTTCTTGAAGCACAATATCGCAGTCCGGTCACCACGTATTGTTACCAGCGGATGGGATAGGCACACCTCATCATATGTGCAGGTGTTTCTTGCAATTTGTCTTGCCTGGCCGCACATCCGCACAACAGAAATTTTGCGACCAACTGTTCATGCCATTCAGTATATCTTATTTATAGTACAGTAGGATAACGGCTTTAACATAGAGCCTCTAAGTGTATCACCTTTCGAATATTTTGAGTATGTCACCTTTTAACAAATTTAATAGTAGTAATTTAGCATATTCCTTTTTACTCTATTGAGATATCGTTGCTGGTATGTAGCCTAATAATACATCACGTTTCTGATATATTTATTATATTGCAACTTGACGTTTTTAGTATAGCAATTCGACATATTTCCCTTCTACTATATTAGTTATCGCTTTCAGTATATGGCCTCTTAGTGCACCGTTTTTTAGGCATTTCTATTATATCCCGTCTTTAGCTTATTAAGATATCGCTTTTAGTGTGCACAGCTTGTTAATACGTCGCTTTTAAGGTACTCTTAATATACCGCCTTTTAACATTTTTACTGCAGAAATTTACGTATTATACCTTCTTAATTATGCGTTCATGACATGTCCTAAATTTTAGCGAGTTTTGTATTTCTTTTTACTCTTTAAACTGACTCGAGAGAACCGTAAGGAAGTAACTCACAAAAGCAATGCTAATAAGGACAGGACATTAACACTCTCCCCACAAAAGATAACAAAACCGGGTGTCTAATGACAATCCACAGTGGAGAACAATGAATTTAAAATAACCCGTTTTGAGAATGGTGTTGCAAACAATGCTTTGTGAACTTTTGTCCCGTTTCACTTTGTTTTGAGTAGCCAAGAGCCAAGCACGGGACAGACTCACCCATGTACAAAAGCATGTTAGGCAATCTCCCAAAAATATGTGCTGAGTGAGAATGAGCTCAAAGTAAATGTGAAAGCGCTGTTCTGTTTGCAAAAGAGGCCATTCGGTAATGAGTGCCATGGTTCACTACTTCAGAAATCGCGAAAAATGGCGATATCAGACAGTACACACATTGAAAACTTTTTAATACAAAGGCAATGACAGCAATGAATGATGAACAATGCTTTTCGACCCGAGCAACTGTACTGTGTAACTTTAAGATACAGACAATACAGCATATCCTTTACTGTTAAATGGTAACGTTTACATATACTTAAGAAAAGGTACGCGATTTTATTGCGTCTAGAAAGATATCTTTTTTTCACAGCGTCTATCTGCCCAGTACAATTGTTCGTCAGAAAACGCTTAGATTTGAATGGCTTGAATTGAAAAACTCTGAAAGTTTAGTTTGAGAGGCAGCTCAGAAACAAATGAGGAGAAAAATTTAACAGAGAAAATGAAGATCTTAAAATAGAAAAGATGGGGACAACCATAAAACAACCTCGACACTCAGGGCATGAATTAATCAATTGTGAAGCAAAAATTCGCATTGTCATAATATGCCCTGACAGACAATCTGAGAATTTCAAACTTACCGTGATTTGCTGGCCCCTCTGTGCGGCCAGAATAAGGCACCCGAACAGGATAGAATGTCCGAGAGTGTAAGATTGTGGCCTCATCTCTACAGCCTCCACCCAGTTGCGAGAACAGCCAAGTCTTCCTGCCCATCGCCTCGCCAACTGTTTATATTGCGTGTTATCTCTTTCACACGTAAGTGCTAACTTGTGTCACCACCACACCTCAGTAGTTCAGTGTTCCAGCAATATGACGATATGGCACAAACGTCACCCTGCTCTGCAGCTACATAGAGGAGATAAGGGTGGATTCAAGTAAAAAACCTTGACTGCCGCCCTAGTCGCACTGATAAGGTGCGTAGGTTGTACGGTTGCCGTTGCCGAGACCAGGCGCAAGAGCGCATTTAGCGATTACCTGTTTCAGATTGCACAATAGTATTGGTTCGGTCAAATGTTTAGAGGAATCCCCCAAAGTGGAGTAGATTTTTAATAAGGGAGTAATTACTCATTGGCATCCACCCGAGCGCAGCCATACAGCTACAAAGGAAAGCTACACAGCTTTCTTATAAACTTCGTAGTTAAAGAAAAATTCGTCCTAGTCAGGGGTTCGAATCCGGGACCACCGCTTCACCGGAGCAGTCCAACCGCGTACCAGGACGAATTTTTCTATAACTACGAAGTTTCTGAGAAAGCTGTGTAGCTTTCCTTTATAGCCGTATGGCTGCGTTTGGGTGGATGGAAATGAGTAATTACTCTCTTATTAGTGTAAGGTTCGTGTAAAAATAGTTTATGATTTGTTGTTATGTACAGTTCAAAAATATATCACAGAAAAATTGAATAGGGAACGCCCTAAAGAAAATCGGAAATCAATATCGGTGTATTTCTCCGCTGAATGGACACGATGCAATAAAAATATCGGTGTGAATAATGTTCAGCCCACTAAATTTTGTGCAGCGTGGGGTTAACATCTTAACGTCCCAAAGAAAGTCAGGCTATGGGGGACGCCGTAATGAAGGGCTCCGAATTATTTCGGCCACCTGGGATTTTTGAGCGTGCATTGGCATCGAACATTACACGAACGTCTCCTATTTCACCTCTGCCGTAATGCGGCCGCCGTGGATAGTATCGAACCCGTGTGTTTTGGGTCACGAGCAGCATAACCACTAAACCACCGTGGTGGCTTCATGTTTAATTGTGGCTTGGCGAACCTACGGCTCGCTTCAGAAGCACTTTGCCTGCAGAAAACTGCTTGCGTTAGTACAGAGTGACTCCCGTATTAGTGTGTTGAGAAGGTATCACAAAATCCCATGGTTTTATTTTTTCCACTAAAACACAGGCTTGCGAACCACAAATTCGTAGTCATTTATTATATTATTCAAATGCTCACTATCAAAATTTTAGGCGTTAAAACTATAAGTTGTTCAGGTCAAGATCAGTTTTGGGCTGAATTTTGGTGCGTATGTTCAAGGACACCTATTGTAAAAGCCAGTGTTGGCACTTATGATAACAAAAAAATGTGATGCAATCAATCTTTTTTGGTTGAAGGCTTCAAGTATGCAAGGCTGCCTCCCGCGTGGAGGTGCATCGTTAATAGGGAGAATGTGGAGGCGAGATGTGCGTGACGGCCGTGAGGAATGTGGAATTCGTGTCAAGAGCTCCCTTAAATTATACGACTCATGAACAGTGGGACTTCTGTGGCAGTAAGGGTAACAATGCACCACAATGGTCAAGCTGGTATTTTAGCAGTAAACAAAGCACCACACTAAATCAACATAGCACAAGAAGAGACACAGCCCCTAATTTAGGTTTGTACATATATATTTGTGGCCGTTGTACAGGTAGTACATAATACAGGTCATCCCTTCTACTACAGTCATATAAAATGCTCTACAAAACCCCATCCACCTCTCCCATTAGCTTTAAACATTCTTTTAGCCTTCTTAATGTAACGCTGAGGAACTTGAAGCAGGAGTTCACAAGCATGCGTCACCGGCCATTGACAAGAATGGACAGGTTGTCTGTGCTGCCTGAGACGTGGCTGGCAGAAGGCAGTAGGAAAGTTTTTCCTTTGCGAGACTTACAGTGATAATTTGCTGATAGGTCTCGGTTTTATTGGTTTCGTTAGCTGCGTGAGTAGGCGAGTAAAGCGTGAAGAAAGTGGAGGGTTAGGTTAGGGGCCAAGGTTGCACCCCGCCTTGGATAATAAAGTGGTGCTCTCTCTCTTAATCCTTAAATTTTCTTACAGAAATCGGCTATACATCGGTGATTGGTGTGCCTAAATGTCTAGTCCTTGTAATACTAGCGCATTTTTAGGAGTAGGACATTTACCATGATTCCAGTTTTCACCTCGGTTATTTTTTTCTCTTATTTACAAAAACGTAACCTGAACGGACCCTCTCCGCCTTCCTCTAGACCAACAACCCTTTTCAAATGTACGCAAGCTTTTGCCTTATGTTTAACCTGCCGTTTCTGATAGTACCCGCAAAAATGTGTGTGGCATATGAAACGAATGAAAAGGCGTTTTATAGCTGTTCAGTGAGAATATATTATTCAGTCCTAACAATTTAGCACTCTTTTACAAACGTTTTTCACAGATTTAGAGAAGAGTATTATTAACAGGACCCTACAGTATCTTCTTGTCAGTGCATTCATGCAGCAGCTTGTCGCCTTGGGAGTCGTTCTCTGCGTCACAACTTGAAAGCTTGACGTCACAGTCTGATGTCTCGTGCGATTGCTGCACAATTGCAAAGGGCTGGCGCTTATCACGTGCTTCACTGGCACGCAAGGAATTGACCTCATGAGGGCTTGGCTTCATCCGATACGCTCCTTATGGCGACCAAGTTTTCGAGGGTGTGTCATCAGGTGAATATGATGTGGTCATTGGTGCGGCTCGTCTACGCCTACTACTCCTGTTACATTGGCCATTATTAAATACACGGAGCAATATGTGCGGAGAGATAATAAAATGTCACATTCCGTGGCTATCTTTCAACCCCGCCTAGATCGCGGTACACTCGTGATAAATACTGTGTGGAAATCGTACAGACATGTCAGTAAACCCTGACATTTCTTGAGGCTCCTACGAGTTTTCCTGCATCCCAGACAGTCGTTATGAAGAATCACTTGGGGGAATAATAACGGCAAGTAAACGGCAAGTAGTAACGCACCCTTACGTGAGGAGAGAATATGTAACCTGGCATCAAAAAAAAAAGAAATACATTTGATGGCTTCAATCGCCAACAGAACACAGTGCAGTGTCATCATGGTTGCGGGCCCATGATAGCGGCTGTCACTAATATTTGTAGTTGCAAAGGGCTGTTAGCTATTACCCTTGTGATAATGAGAACTGCCCCGACGATGAATGTACTTCGCAATGTTTATGCCAGCCGTACCCGAGTATGGGATCTTTGCAAATAATGCTATGGTGTCTAGTTATGCCGATTATTCTAAATTTGAAAAAATGCGAAATTCATTGCAGTCTGCAAAACACATGCCTTTATTAGTTCGCCTTGTCAGGGAGGGCAACGTTCGATTCGTTGCAAGCAATGTTTGGCGACAAGAACACCTCTTAATTGTTATCTTCAAGAACTCGCATCCTGCATTACATTCTCTCAAAACCGCCAATCGAATATCGTGGAAGGCTAAATTGACATTTTCAGGAATAATTATTGTGCGCCCCTTATCCATGCAAACATCAAGGCAAACTCATTGGTAGTCAAGCTCGAGTCATTGCTACCGAATCTCTATTTTGTTACGAAGTGCACGGTTTTTAAAGACCACTCGTGTTCGTATGAGCGAACACGTCTCTCTCAAAGAAGTCTGGAAAGTTATTCGCAGTTCGCGGATGGACGCTGCAGAAAACAGTTTTCACACAGAGCTGTCCCACTATGAGTATGATGACCATGATGATGAGGTTGTAACCCTTCATAGAAAATCCCGAACGAAGACAATTACAGGACACGACTGAAAGAGAATTCGGAAACCTTTAATAAAATCAAATTATTTTATTTCCCTGCTTAGAATACAGATGGAGGGATTTCAGAAAAAAAGGCTGCCAATGAGCAGCTTGGCAAGACCAGTAATCTAATATTCAGCGATGAAACAGCGCATACAACATATATGATTTTAATAAAATAATGTGCAGTTTTAGTAATAAGGCTTTAAGTCTTAAAACCTATTCTGTCCATGGCCCGCGTGTGCGTCCTAAAAACCAGCTATAATAGTCTTGAAATAATTGTTTGAGGATAAAGGCATTCTTGAGGTTTTACTAGATCATCCATCGGCACAAAACGGTAGGGAAATGTGGTGCTTTTACTACATGCATGCCTTCCGCCGATGTACAGTCGTGCGAAAAAGTGCAGAGACCACGCGAATGGTGGAGATTGCGATCTTTCTGCGTGTAAAGGCGTGCCTGCCGAAAGTTTGCGGGCAGACAGGCTAACATATTTGGTGAGGTAACATATGTATGTCTTAAAAAAAATTGGCCGTGGTTTAGCTCTGGTTAAACCTGGAGTGACACGATAGCTACGGCTGGCTGAGTGGAACTTGGCCACGTGACCAACCACGTGACGAACCAGGTGATCAGTCACGGCGCAGCGCCGCCAACAGCTGCTCCACACCACGTGACCAACCACGTGGCAGCGTGGTGGCGCAGCCACAGGGTGTCAGTGCAGCCATAGGGTGGCGGCCACGCCACGCTGAATGCTCGAAATGCTACCGTAATGTAGCTATTGCTACAAAATGGGCGCTGCACCGTGAGATAGTGGTGGTACGCAGTTCAGCCAGTTCCCGTGGTCTCTCCACTTTTTGCGCAGTTGCGTACATCTTACTAAGACTGAAGAGCGCTACTGTCAGGACAAGGGGACAACACCACATAAGAACACCACGAGACACGAGTGCAAATTTCCAACTGAGTTTATTTTCGACATGGCGCATATTTATACGCATCTAATTATGGGACACACAAACTTAAAAGCGTTAGAGCCCGCCAAGATATCAAAGCAATCACCTACACCATGCGAGATATAAGCTATCTTCGCAAGTCATGAATTTCGCACATGACCGGCTAAAAACAATTTTTCTTTTTTTTGTTAAAACCACAGATAGGTCGCTAACGAACCCAGCACCTTCCTTTTCTGAAGCCATGCAAAATGCTTCCCACAATTCCCTTGTGGTCTTGTCCTTTGATTTAAGAAGAACCGTCGTTCTATCCAGTAGAGGTTCGCACTTGTGCTCAGCGCAGTGTGATGCGAGGTTGCCAGGGGCACTGACCAGAGAGTTGTTGTAATTGTGCTTCCGCAACCTCTCATTTAAGCGCCTCCCTGTCTGGCCGACATAGGCCTTGCTGCAAGAGAGCGGTATCTTATACACCACGCCCTCAACACATGCCACAAACGAGTTCCTGTGCCTCACGCCACAAGACCATGCGTCGTGCTCTTCTTCTTGGCCGGAATTGATTTTTGCACACATGCTTTTGTGTTTCTGAGGCGCGCAAAATACAACGGGAACTCCATACTTTTTTGCCAGTTTCTTTTAGCCTGTGCGACAAGGCATGGCCATATGGCAAAACAACAGGTCTCTTATTATTTTCGTTCGCATTTGCAGGCTTCCCCTTAATGAATGTCTTCAAAACTTTTTCTGCGACCGAGACCATGCAATAGTTTTGGGTATCCAGCAGCCTTTAGTCTTGCAGCCTGTACGTTAACGCTGTCAAGCATCTTGCGATGGGAAGACTTTTTTAGCGCATGCTCAAAACATGCATCAGCTATGTTCCGCTTTATTAGGTTAGAGTGCGCGCAGTCGTAAGGAAGCAAACCCTTTTCGCTCCTTGTTCTGTACTGCCAGCAAACGTGGGGGCCGATTTCAATGGCTAATTCTAGAAATTGTAACATGCGCTTTGGCACAGTCCGGTAGTATCGTTAGCATGTCGTCAACATTCATCGTGCCGTCCGTGTTAGGGGTGGTGGGGGTAGATGCAATAAGTACAATTGTGCATGTTCTTATGCATATGTATGTTGTGTTGTTTGTGTTGTGCAGAAGCTCGTGTCCTTTTTGGTTGAAATAACGGTGTTCAAGATATTAGCAGAACTTACTTAACGGTCTACTTTTTGGCATCGAGGGAGACTCAGCCACAAACCACGGAAAATTTAGCATGGTTGGGTCATATGCAAATTAGGTACGCTCGCTCTTCGGTTTTCGTTTCGATTTGGGTTTCTGCTCGAGGCTCGAGAGGGCAGTCCGATAGGGGTGTGTTCTGGATACATTGTGCATGGATGAATGTTGATGAAAGCACAGCAACTGGTACTTAAACATGCGGGATGTTCGACTGCGGTGATGACGTAGTGGTTTAATGCAGTAGCCAGCGAGGCTCACCTGTTCACGCCATCGTGTATTCAGAACCCACTCGGAGCCATTGTGGGTTTTGCTATAAAGTATTTCGCGTCGTTGGCCTTAATGACGGCTGGCAGGTTGCCACAACCCGATGGGCCATCTGCCAGAGGGTTGAGTCAGTCAAACATCAGCGAAATGGGGGCTTTAGTGCACGTGCACTACAATTTCGCATAGGCGAACTTGGCGGGCTGGCCAGCGTTTGTGATACAGTTAGTGTTAGAAGAGCCACCTTCATCTAGTTTTCTGTTTTGACCCATACATTGTAATGAAATGGGCACAGTCTCCGAAGGTGTGGTCTAGCCCATTCCTTTTACGTGTACCCGGATCATCGACCTATCTGGTGGCTCAACTAGCATATTGAGACTTATAATCGATCACCTTCCTCTGTAAAAATAACTGCAGCCATTGCTGACAGCGACGTAGGAGCAGCTTTCGAGATGCGACCTATGTGGTCCGCATGTGCCCCACCCATTACCCATTCCCCTCTTATTTGCGTCCCAAGACTGAACTCATCGCTTGTCCATGAAACACGTGAGTGCTTTCAAATCCACCGTCACGCATGATTTGTATTTGAAATGCTCACGCGGCTGCAATGGCCGTTATTATGTTGCTGCTGCAGGGCTCTAGATTGTGCGGAGAGCTGGGGATTGAAGCAGAGTTTATAGTGCAGTCTACTTTTCATAGCCACTCATACGCTTAATTGAAGATGCCATGCCAGGAGTATCAGCTGTATTACAGTGCGTTAAAAGTGAATAATTTTAATTTATTCTGTCAGAAATACCTGAATCGTGGATGCAGAATGCCTGGTGAGAGATTAATTTATGCGTAAACTAAACCCGAACGAAAATACTGCCTGAGCTGTCAGTGGTCGTAATGTTGAACATTAAGGGGATACAAATTTGAACGGTAGTAAGAACTTATAAGGCCGCTAATATATGGCATGTTTTTTCGGCCTAAATATTGAGAATTCACCAGAATTATCACAATTAATTAAAACTGCCCTATTTCTTTTTCTAAGCATTTCGCCCAGTTTCTTACCTTTCTCCAAACAAGTTTCCAGTAGTGAAAAAATTCTGAGTGTCCGTAACTCCTATCCGACGTTTTCATTGCCTGTGCGTTATAGGATCACATGTGCCTTCCTTATTTATCAGTGCTAACGCAAGCGCGTGTCGAATGCTGGTTGTGACTTTAGCTGTCTCTACCCCGAACCCGTGTAGAGCGGTCGAAGCACTTCTAAACCTGTTCATGTTTCCCACAGATTGTCGAGTGATCTCAGTACAGAATTTCCGTGCAAAAGCGCTACTCCGGATGTACCAACCCCGAAGAAAGAGTCTTGCCTTGTGCTGTCAGAGTAACTCGTGTAAGCTCGGGTTAGCTCGGAGGAGCGTCGGCCAAGCTGCAGCTAATGGGAAGAAATTAGTTAATTTAGGAGCGTCACGTCAGGTGCAGCCAGTGGGGGGGAGGGGGGGGGGGGTTGCGTCACTTTTGTCAGGTAACCTTGTGGCGTCAACACAACCTTTATATCGGATTGTGAACAAAACTGACCGACGCGGCAGGTGGCAGTTAAATTAATGATTGGTCGCAAGAGGTTTCTCGGGAGTAGCAACTTGGGTCGCACAATCCTTACAGGTAGCTGTGACAGAAACAGCCGTTTGCCAGAGCAGTGCCGCATCGCTTAACCGCAGCGCTACTGCGATGGTAGTGGCAGGAGAAGTCGCCATAATATAAGCACAAAATACCCCTAATACCACTTGTGGTAACATATGAAAGCAAGTATTTGTGATTGCGCATAGTAGGACATTGTGGAAAGTGCACAGAAAACGTACGTCGAAAGTAGACGAGAAGCTCACTTTGTTTTGATTGTAAATTCTGGATAAAAGTTGAAGAGGACATGACGCTGGTGTCCTGTGTATTTGTGTTCTTTGTCTCGTGTGTTCACTAAGCGCTAGCAATATGATTTCTCACAATATCCCACTGCCGCCTCACAGTTATTGCAAAACAGCACCCCACTGGTTTTCTATGAGAGTCTTCACTGCTCGAAAAAAGCGCAGAATAAACTTTAAATTCAAGATTTTGATACGCGTAGAATGTTAGAGACGTCCCATCAATACATTCACAGTAGTATCTTACAATATTAGTTAGTTACCTCAAACTTAAATTTGACGTCGAAAAAATCTGGGCATAGAAAATGAGGCTGTTCTGAATAAAGGTGTCTGGTTTATGGGTATTTAACGTCCCGAAGCTACTCAGGCTATGAGGGACGCCAAAATGAGGGGCTCCGAAATTTCGACCAAATATTGTTCTTTAACATGCACTGACATCACGCACAGTACACGGGCCTTTAGCATTTCTCCTCCATCTAAATGCAACCGCCACAGCCGGGAAAGAATTTTGATGGAGGAGAAATGCTAGAGACCCCTGTACTGTGCGATGTCAGTGCAGTTTAAATAACCCTAAGTGGCTAAAGCTTTTGGAGCCCTTCACTACGATGTGAACCGAAATTATAGTCGAATCACAACCGTTATATTCTTCACGGTCACTCGTAAATTGATGGCGAATAGGTTCTTTGCATTATGCAAAAATGACCAAAATTAAGACAAAGAAAGAGGGAAAAAAAGAAGTAGAAAGCCCAGAATTCCGGAACAAAACTAATAACTGAAAAAGCGCCAAAACGCATGCCGATGTGCCACACTATGAAAAATGATGTGTGAGCTTCGAGCTTCTCATATTTGGCGGGATGCTTTGTGCAGTAAAAATGAGGCTCACGACGATGAGAGCATAGCCGAGTGAGAAAAAATTGGCCGTCATATTCACTGCTCGCACCGCAACGTGTGAACTGACAACGTTTGCTACGCAGCGCCTATAGTGCTTTGTTTATACTCATGCGTCCGCTATCTTCACGCGCAAGTGCGAATTCGTGCCAATCGCATAGCTCAATCACTCAGCGCTCCGGGAACGTGACGTTATGGGCATATCTGCAGGGAACGTCATGCAGCTACGTCGACACTGAGATAAGCTGACGCGTCATTCAACTATCTATCAGCGGCTACAACATCTGTCGCTTCGATAAGGTGCTTACGTGCTAAAGATGGTAAGGTGCGACCGGAAATTGCATTTAGTCATAGCCTAGCTGTTCCTGATCTCCGAACACATTGCGCGTCATTTGTGAATAATTCAGTTTGTTCTTTTTGGACGCCAAAAAAAGTCAGACAATAATGAATTGAAGAAAACTTTGAATAAAATCCGGATTTAATAGCCGCCTCAGATGAGACGAGATACAGTGACGTTAAAAATAATATGCACCAGGCTTCGACGTTCAAATCTTCTCTTGCTTTTTGCGTAACGACCACGAAAACGTTTTCTGCTCTTGCTTAATAATAATAATAATAATAATAATAATAATAATAATAATAATAATAATAATAATAATAATAATAATAATAATAATAATAATAATAATAATAATAATAATAATAATAATAATAATAATAATAATAATAATTGGTATTAGGGAAAGGAAATGGCGCAGTATCTGTCTCATATATCGTTGGGCACCAGAACCGCGCCGTAAGGGAAGGAATAAAGGATGGAGTGAAAGAAGAAAGGCAGAAAAATGTGCAGTAGTGGAGGGCTCCGGCATAATTTCGATTACCTGGGGATCTTAGCTGAAAGCACAAAATGTAAATTAAATTTTACTTGCGTATGAACATCCGCTAATTTCTCCTTGGTAACGCGCCATTTGACTTTGACCTCCGACGCGGCTTATATTCACCTGTCGGCGACTGCATCTGCTATGTCAGTCTGTTTTAAGGTGCGCGACAGTCTTCGGCGTAAACTTCAGACAAGGCAATTAGCTCTGCGCTTTGTCTTACCTGGTTGGAGGAGCTCGTACTTGTTTTGAAGCTCTTCGTCCGCAGAACAGTGCATGCACTGAGCTGAATGTGAATTTTATTCACATAAATTACGTCTCGAATGACATGGATTCCCTTTCCCCCCAATACATGCTTGTTCATTCATTAATGCATAAACATTTACTTCGAAAGAGTTTAGTAAGAAATTATGCCGAGTAAAGTCTGTAGTCACTGCTGCTACAAAAAAGTTATGCGCTTTCGTGCCCGGGCTAGGCGGAACCTCAATTTATTTAAACTGGTTATGAAGGTTGGAGAAATGCCGCTGTTGATGTATATATACATAGAGCTTTCCCGCACGTTCTGTTGCATCAGCAAGAGGAAGGGCGCGCCGCCGAATTATGTGTTCCCGCCGCGAGATCGTGGCATTCCTCACAGTCAGACACTTGATTAAAATCACCTAACGCACAACTCACGGAGACTCGGCCAGCGATATTGCATAAGGGTAAATTTTGTGCTTCAAAGGAAAAAAAAAAGTCCAGCGCGAGGACTGCGGAGCACGAAAAGCAGGGTGCCAAATTGCCAACTGAAAGTCAGATATCGAAGGAGGCCGTATACAAGTTGACCATCATCCTAATCAATTTAACCACGTCTACTGAGCGACAGCCTTCTGACAGTGATTTACTATCAGCTTTTGTCCTGAAGTAGCTGCGGCCTGCGTGTCCCTGCAAATATCCTAATCTCATGCGCCTCTTTGAGTCTCTGCCCTAAGAGCACAGGTAATCACCCCAATATTGTAAATGTATTGGCAAATGCCGGGCCTGCAAAGCACCAGTGTGAAACCACCCCTTTCCAATATTGAGTCAATTTTCTGTGCTGCTCCGGTGCTAGCCCGTCCTGGAAAATGTAAAATCCTGAAAATCGCACTAGGAAAATTTCTAAGCTGGCTTCCTTAAGCGACGCTATCGCAGCGACACTATCGGCAACCAGCTCGAGCCGTCATGCCCCCAGTCGGCGGGGTGGCACCTTACCAGTAAGCCCGGGGATGGAAGTGGCGTCTGCCATCCTCCGAAGATGGAATATCTGTTTGTCCTGTGTGGTTTCTACGCGAGCAGCATGGCTTCTTGTACCGCTTCGAGCCCCCACTTTATCTGTGCCGTTTTGTCGTGTTTGAACTTCAGTGCCTTTGCATCGCCACGGTCTGGTCGTTACGCCCGTTTTGTTCTATTTCGAGCATTGCGCTCTCGAGAGCCTAGACCGCGTGCTCTTCTCCGCCGCTGTGTTCCCTGTTGTGCCTGTTTGAAAGCGTTTGTTTGGTCCGAAAAAAAAAACGCTTTTTTTTTACGCTGACTGCGGATGTGTCACTCATTGGGCGAGACCATTGTTCACGGACCCCTGGCTCCCCAGAACGGAAGGACCTCAAGGTACAGAAAGCGGCCACTTCTTTTAAGTTTGAAAAATTAGATCAAATGCCTAGATTTCTTCTATCGCCTGAGGTAAAACAGAATGATAGGTAAATTTTGTTCCCATTTTTGTGAAGCCTCTGGTTGCACTGGCGAACGAAGTTTGTGGTTGTGAATACCATCTTTGAATCTTCAGCGCACGACTTTCTGCATTCTGTATTTGTGTGAGATCAGTTTAGATAAGTCGATTTGATTTGATTTTGATTTATGGGTGTTTAACGTCCCAAAGCGACCCAGGCTAGGAGGGACGCCGTAGTGAAGGGCTTCGGAAATTTCGACCACCTGGGGTTCTTTAACGTGCACTGTCATCGCACAGTACACGAGTCTCTAGAATTTCGCCTCCATCGAAATTCGACCGCCGCGGCCGGGATTGAGCCCACGTCTTTCGGGCCGGCAGCCGAACGCCGTAACCACTTAGCATCGCGGCGGCTTGTAGATATCTCGAGTAGGAACAAGAAATTGAACGCTGCAGATTACTGTCTTCAGCACATAGTGCGGAATGATTGAGAAAGGAATATTTTAATGGGGAACCAACGAGCGAAAACAGACGATTACCCACGAAAGTATTTTTCACTTTGCTCTAGGGAGGCATGAAGATTTTTCGCTGCTTGATTTCTGTGCTTTAATTCGTTAGGTCTCCCCTAGTTATGAGTGAAATAAATTATGCATCTTGCAGTGCGTAAAATACGTGTGTTATATGCTAAACCCGAAATTTCACAAACAGAGATCGGAGCGGTCATAGAAACGAATTACGCCGTACCCTTTGATCTTGGTTAAATTATTACTCATTTCTTTCCTTTGCAGGGCGTAAAGAAGCTGGGAGTTGCTTGATTTTTCGTTTGCTCATTCAGAGCAACCGCCATCGTTAGAGTCCTTCCATTTCGGGATTATTGCGCTTGTAGTTTAATTACGTAGAGCAGTGAAGACATCATCAAAAGTCCGCTAAACACCGGCAACGATCCTGCGTTCTTCCCATCATCTGAAAGAAAAAGTGATAAAAATGACCATACCGATTGCAACTATAGAAAACATGTTTGCAGATAACTGCTTGGTTCACTATCACACCATCTAAAACACTCAATTAAGCGTTTTTAAGATAAATTCTATAGTCAATTTCAGTTGGGCTCTACATATTATTGAAATAGCCCGCAATAAAAGAGCAAGCAAGAAAATTACATCTAGGAACTGAAAAATGTACTAATCCTCTTTAAGTAACCGGGCATCCTTTGCGGTGCGGCCTCACAACGATAGAATTAGGACGGACGACTGCTTTTGATTCTTCGCCATCTGGAAGCTGTTTATCATCGACTTCGTCTGACCGCAGCGTTTACAAATGTCTTACAGTTCCGTTTAGATCAAGCGAACAGCCCGCATTACGACAACTGTGGCTTAGTTGAAACAATGGATCGTACTTTGTTTGAATGCTTAGTGTATGCTGAGGAGCGTGCAAATTATAAATATCTTATGGAATCGCTCACTCAAGTGTCTCTAACACTTGACTGTGTATTAGATTCCTTAACCAGCCATGGGTACTAGAGACGCTATATGAGTTTTTATTTGATTATTAAGTTGACATCTGTCATCTAAACGAACTCTAATGCCTCCGCTCAGCCCTCTCACTGCGCATTCTTTATACAGAAATTCGGTCATCCCATTTTCTACACCTAGAGCTCTCTCATTCCGTCTTCCTCTCCACGAATCCTTTACCCGCGCGCAGTAGCAAGTGAGCGAATTAAAACACCAGCTAAATTATTTTTTTTAATTAAAAAGCTTATCTCTCTCTCAGATTCTTTGTTACTTTCGCAAAATATCGCCCGCATAAAACTCTGCAATTTTCCCTTCCTTCGACTTCCGCGTACGCCCTCAACATTCCAGACATTGCGCCTGAAACCGTAGAACCTGCTTTATTGTTTGTGAAATATTCAGCCATAATATTCTTGAGCTGAGCTACGGCGTAGCGGATTTAGATGCGCGGCCGTGCGGGAATCCTACTGAAATGTTCCATACGAGTCGCTCATATGGAATTAAGAGATTATGGTGTCCACAAGATATGGCGAAATATGTGCACATGCATACGTTATATGTGAGAAATCTATAAACTTTTCGTACAATTTCTATACAGCTTTTATAAAATGTGCATGAAGTCATATGGAGTCCGCAAGCTTCAATAAGTGCTTTCCATACAGTCCATACTGACTCCTTACACTCCGTACAGACTGCATATAATCAATTTGGAAATATATGGAATTATGAGACTCGCCTTATGGAAACCTGCAGTAGGTATGAGAGTGGGATGAAACTGCTTTTTTGATATCTGTAATCAGATTTCTTTATTCGTAACTTCATTTTGTTCCTGTTGAAAATTTATACGCAAATTTGGCGACCACGTATCTTTTCCTTGATGCCATGTGATAAGATTTCGTGCGTATAAATCTTGTTTTTGGAATAAGAAGAAACGAAGCCTGAGCTCGGAGTTAAAATTCGGTCATTTGTTTGTTGTTCTGGTTTTTAATAATGACAAAGGCGGGACGATGTGCACTACGCCTGACTGATGTGTTTCAAGTCGAAAGGATGCCACTGGAACGCGAACGACAGATTGAAGCGTTTTTGTTGTCATTACAATCGGATGGGGGTGCTAAAAAGCGTTCAGCGAAGCACCCATCGGAAGTAGTCCGTCGCAGAGGAGGGTTTGAAACAGCCCATGGGCTGAAGTCGCCTTATCCGTCGGTTTAATTTTCATATTCATTGTACCTTTTAAGTCTAGTTAGTATTTTCTTCTCACGCTTGGGTGACATAAAACGCCTTGGTATTTTCGATTGACGCAGTTTCAGTTAACCTGGTCTTCTCGATATGAGAGAAAGTAGATGATCATCAATTCAGCTGTCCAAACAGCCTCGGAATAATATCCCAACTCATTTACACAAAATGTGCAGTTGCAAAATGGAGTTAGAATGCACTGCAAGACCTGGGAGGGCAATTCGTATAGATGATGATCCAATGCACGATATCGAATATATAGCTTGTGGTGTAAAATGCAAAGAATCAAACATTACGTGTGTATGTTTGGTATATGTCCCCTCTATGTGCATGCCATAGTAAACTGTAATATATGGATGTAAAATGAGAGACTAGCTGTCTTACCCAGAGCCGGAGTGGTGACGTTCCGTGAGACGTGCATGTCGGGGGTATGACCACCCGCAGTGGTAGTGAAGGTGGCCGTAACTGTATACAGTGTTCCGGGCTCCAAATAGTCGATTCTTAATATCGCATCGTGACTGCCAAAACGGTAGACGGGCATTTCTTGCCATCGGAAGGAACTGGACAGATTTGAATCAGCACTGTGGCGCCAGACACTGCCTTCCACTTCACCTCCAGAGACGTCGAGTTGAGAGGACGGACTTCAAAGTCTTCAAGCCTGGGCACTGCAAGATATATTAATGTCTAAAGCAGGCAGACACCACCTAAAAAGTGTTCAATTCCAATTTAAGCATAAAAGTTAAAGAAATATGGCCTTGCAAGCAGGCGTTTGCCGATGGGTGCACCGTTAAGAAAACTTGATAACCCGAAAACGACACTCCATTTAATTTAGTGAAGCTTTGTAAACGTGTCACTGAGCTGCTAAATTGTTGTGTGCCTATATGTGAGGATGGCGGCAAAAGCTGTGGAGAGGTTGAAGTTATCATGAACTTAATTTCTTCCTTGAAAGCAAACAAAATATCTGGGCGAGAAGAAGTCACTACAACAGCTAGGTGTGCTGACCTCATCTTGCCCAGAATACGCGGAAACATGAGCAAGGACTCCATGCTGTAATTTTTTCACTATGTTGTTTTACAAACGAATCTCGTCGTTCGAGGTGAAATGCGTTTGAAGAACCATATGGAAGTTTTCAGAATTAAAGAAAACAACATTTTTTGACTGACGCCTGACGTTTGTAGCGAATATACTGCTAGCGGCTCTTGAGCATTCACCAATGGGGCAGGAATACTGAGAGTCGCAGTAAGGCACGCAACAGGCTCGTTTTTTTTTTCTTCAAAACCGCCGAATGAAACAAAACCATATAGCTAAGAAAACACATACAAGCCTCTTGAAAACGCCTTTCATGAGTTATGACCTCCGATGGCAGCTACAAATAACATTGCTGAATATTGTCCATATAGTTTAGTGAGTGGCAAGTTGGAAAGCAGAACCATCAGCGCAAATATTGATTAAACACAAAGCATGTGTTCATGCCGTAGGCAAGAAACATCAGATCGGCAGAGCGCATCGTTCAAGTTCGACACCGTGCACTTCTCGCATGTAAAAACGGGTAGAGCCGGGACTGACAAATAACGCATTAGCCCTTAGTTGAAGTTTTCTATACGGTTCCATGTCCTACTTTGACCCATCATTGCAAAGACACCAAATGGGGGTTCCGCTTCATACATTATAGAAGGTCGCACTGAACGCCCCCATACACACGTCCACTGAGCGACTGTAACTGTTCCTACCGCGGGGGACCTTTTACAAAAGTATTGAGACCGGAAGAGGGCCCCTATTGCTCCCCACAAAGGGTCGCTGGATGCTTAAACATGGTGATCCTAATCTAATTGATCTCCTCATTATTACGCCCCCCACCCCCTATCTGCGCCCACGTAACCTTCGCATCGTCCAAATTCTAAAATACGTTGCGGCCGATTCCAACCCAGGTTGACGCGCGGCTCTTATTGCCTACCACATTCGCCCTCTTGACTCGACCATCGTGTACACAGATGCTTCACGAGCTCAGGTCGGCGCTTCTGCTTACTTTATTACCCGTGACAGAGAGACCGCGCCATGCACCCTAGGTATTTACACTCCCGGCACTACCCTCCTGAGATGCCCTCTTGATAATCTAATCAATGGTATATATACAAGCGCTGTCCCAAGCACCCTCCAAACCCTGTAGCTGTAAGACTGATTTGACGCAGGCTATTATCGCAGTCCATATTCGTCACATTTTTGCACGAGTCAGAAGTGGATTCCCAGCTGTGTGCAGGTATCCCAAGCGATGAGGTGGTTTATCGCCTCGCCCTCGAACTGCCACACCAGGCGCCTGGGATCCCCTGCCTTATCCACCAAAGAAGGGAACTACTCGCTTACAAACATGAAATCAATGCTCACTGTGACATCCTTAGAAAAACTCTTCGTACCCTTGCAGTTCCTGACAAATATCCCACCGGCCCCAAACTGCAACTTTTGCGGCGCATACATTTAAATACACTCCTCCCCTCTTGCTGTTCTTTCCTCTGCCGTCTCCGGCCTTCATCTGCATGCCAATATTGCCCTCAAACGTATGCTAATCTGGAAAATTCCCTACTTTCTGGAATGTTTCTATTAAATCCCCCCCCCCCCCCCCCCTTACCCATATCTCTCTTCGGCAACGTGGCGGGCTTGGCTAACCTCGGACCCACTGATGGAGAAGGCGAATATTGTGACCTTGACGAGGGATATGCTCGACTTTTGATGTTGTGTCGAATTGAAGTTGGGGCGCACTGCACGGACATACCGCACTGTTTGCGTCTTTCTGTTTCGTAAACAGTATCGCATGCCACCGAGCGCTCTTTTACCGCGTTACCAGTTGTGTGAAGGCCATTTAATTTTTTTTTTGGCCTGCCTTAAGACTGCAGCGAGGCCTGTTAGCATTCATCTAACGCCAAAATAAAATAACGGTTACAATCGTGGCAATGCGGATGATCAGTGTTAGATGGTCCCCATTGTGCTTTTGGGATTGTGGCGTTTGCTCTGAATGCTGCTGGCACGCATGAGTGTGTGACGATAGTGTTTCTGTTTTGGCAGTCCTTCAGTAACTGCTTTAATATGATGCGAGAAATGTGTTGGCACGGACTTGATCATCTTGTCGTGGAACGTGCCTGGGGGCAGCGTGTTTAGAGAGTTCGTCCTGTTTTCAATCCGGCGCACGTTTCCCAAGCAACACATGTATTTCGCCCAATATTGGATATGATTGGTTTCACACACAGTCCTTCATAGGACCAGCTTTTACCAATATTGGGAATATTGGCAATTCCAGTATTGAGCCGATTACCTGTGCTGCTTGAGGTTTGAGCAGCTTCCTATACACGAGCACCGTTCAGAGCATAAACACTCCACATCGTCGTCATCTCTGACCCTCACGCCGGGCGACTGACTCGCTACGGCGTCGCTGAAAGTGGACGAGCTGTGGACGACACGTTATCTTCGCGGGGTGGTCACGTGACTGCAGACGCTCGGGGCTCCCGCTGCCGCTCAGCACGGAGGCGGAGGAACTTCGCTTCAGCAGCTAGCACAGTAAAAACAACTGCAAATATTTATTGTTAGGTTCATCTGAATCTGTTATAACTGAAGATTTAATTTAAAAACGAAGCTGATATGGTTTCACCTAGTAAAACTTGCTGTTTTTTTCGTGAGATGCTGTGAAGATTATTGTATAACCCATTCTAGTTTAGACTTTACGCAAACAGCTTCTTGGAACGCGCTAATATGAAACATTAGAGTTGAAACCGTACTATAAAAATGTGCGATTGTATCTACCTCTGACCAAGACACATTCCCACGCAAAGAGACATAACGAATTTGCCCTAGTGTGCTGTCTGAAGCCAGAAATAAATACTTGGGAACCGAAGCAGAAAAGGCGGCTTACGAGGCAGAGTAGTAAATGAGGTAGCCACTTCGTCTGCTTGGGAGCTCTGCGGCTGGCTGTGATGGAAAGGCTTGACTCGCACTTCGTACGTGGTGTTGGGCTTAAGTTGATGCAGGTACAAGTTGGTTTCGTACAGTATGTCTTCCTGGCATTGTAAGGACTTCAGTCTGGCGCATATGACCACATGATAGCCACCGACGGGTCCGGAGGGCTTGAGCCACGTCACCTCAGCTTGGGTGATGTCCAGGTGTGTGACTTTCAGGTCCGTTACCTGGAACGCTGGGAAAACAAAATCAGTGAACTGATCAGTCACTTGTTTAGGCCACATTGGTAACACAAACAATCTGTGGACACAGCTTCTTTTAAGCATCAGTAAATGCCGATAATCCAAGCAATGAAAAAACTTTGTAAATGAATAAAACTGTGATTGTTGTCGCTCAGCGCAATATCGGTAGTGAAACAAAACAAAAAAACACAACCACTAGCAACTTGATTTGCATTTTATTTTGGTAGAAAGCAGGTGTACATCATGAGGAAGAAAGCTAAAGAAGAACATTCTACCAAGGAAGAAGAATCAAAAGAGCCTTTCATGTACGCATGACAAGGCCTCACCTCTTGGCGAGAAACATTGCATTCTCTACGCTAGAAAACCCGTTGGAAAAAATCAGTACGGGAATTTCATTGTACGCTTCATGACGTGCAGAAAACAGAAGTATTGTGAACAGGGCATTATATAAATTAAAATCGTAAGTACTACAGGATCCAAGAGAATTTTTATCCAAAGAAAAGATTCCATCACACCTAGTTAAATTATTACAGTGTCAAAAGGAAAGAAGAAGCAACAGTCGCATAGATAAATAACAATAATCTAACAAGAAACACACTAATACGAATGAGATACTAACATGAATAGGATAAGAAAAAAACAGGTCACTTTGGTTCGACAGAAGTAGATTTTTTACCGGTGCTTTATACGTACACGGTGGCTCTACATCCACTGCGATGTCAATAAGTTCTGAAAACAAATTTGAAACAAAAAGCACTTGGTTGTAACGTTAGCACATTTTATTCTGTTACACTTTACGCACTGAAAATGAGTGCAGTAACCAGATGACTGAAATCGCACTAAGTGTGGTCGAAAATATCTGAACGATCCTCCGGCCATGGTATGGATCGGTCCTTGGATAGGATATTTTCATTATGACCCGGTGGATCCCATTAGTGTGCACGTTTTCTTCTTTTGGTTCTGAACATGAGTTTCATAATTATTTTTGATCCCATATTATTGCGTTAAAACGTTGCACATTGAAACTGACACTTTCCTTGCGCGAACGTTGTGGCTTATACTTATTATTGGCCATAAAACGTACGGCGCTGCAAAGTCTTAACATTGAGGAGCTATGAATCAGTTCCGCACTTGCAGTTATTTTCTCGTAATGTGTCAGATGGATCGCAATGTCGCACTATGGAACAAAAGTTTTTCCATACCGACCCAGTGTCTTACATCGCTTGAGAAGAAAAGGCTGTTATTAGCCGACGTACATCTAATGAACCATGCTAAATATTCTTCCGGCTACCCGCTCCCCCCTCTCCTATTTTTTTCTATGGGAACTCTTAGCACTCTCCCACTACAGGATGGAAAGCTAGGTGGTATTACAAAGGAAAGGATGCTTGTGAAATTAAAAAGAAAAAGACAGAGATGCTACTCTTTAGTAAAGATACACGAAGTTAGCATTGGATCACTATACAAAGTACACGTTGGAGTAAGTGCATGGAAGTGCAGTGGAAATGCATGGAATTAATAATATTTTTTTTCTGTAAAACAAGCGCGACTGCAGCCTTGCATTCATTCACTTATCAATTTGGAACACCCTTTTCTAGGCATGTTTCCAAGCATCACGATAGAGACAAGTCATATCGGTAGGCTCCATTAAGTTTTCAAGGCCTCCAGAGAAACGGTGTTTTCAATGCCTTGCTGTTATTCAAAAAAAAAATTCCAATGCCTGTTTAAAGAAAATGCTAACGAGATAATCTAATAATTCGAACAGAACACTATGTGTCAGTGGAGCAGGGCTACACTTTTCAAGCCAGAAAATGTCGGATGCTGCTCCTTTAGAGCTAAAAACCTAGTGAAACAAGCTGCGTGATGCAATAACCTCATTTTGGTTTTGTCATACAAATGTTATTTGATTTGTCTATTATTGTATGACATTTGCGCGATAAATGTACGATTTTGTAAGACTGCAGACATTTATGTGACAACCAAGTATTAGATTATTTAATCCTACAGCTTTTTTCAGTAGGGAATGAATGACTATAGAAAGCAATACATGTTACAAATTTGGCGTGCGGCAATAATATTTTTACTGGCGAAGCGAATACGAACAAAAATATTGACTGCAAAATGAATATTCTCGAATAGTTCCGTAAGTTTCTATGCACCCTCTGTAAAAACGTGTTCATGCAACGGTTTGGAAATTGCTTGAAAAGGAGGTGTAGGGAGGAGATTACATTTATCGAAGGCGGCTCTGTATCTCGACTCCTCTCAGACAGGCGCGCTCATTTTACTGCTTCTGTGTAGAAAGAGAAAAGGCCCGCCAAGCTATATATAGTCTGATTACCTCTTGTAAAATAAGGAAAAAAAGCAATTTTGTGCCATCCGGTTATAGACCAAGACAGGGTGAGTAGAGCGATACAGGAGAAAAATATTATTTTGAGAAACAAAGCCAAAATTTAAGTATACATTTTCTAGCCAAGTCTTAAAAGTAGTGAAAAAGTGATCGAAAAGGCAATCAGGTACTTAAAAGGCATACCAGACGGAGGCAACACGGCATTCGGGTCGACGTCGCTGCTCCTGGCATCACCCTGAAACAAACCCCTCAAAATTTTGTGCCCATGCTTTCCTGTGCAGCAATGCAACAGCATACTGTACACCAAATATTGTCAAAGAAGGTTCTTTAGCTCTGTACACTAAAAACAATAATTTGGACGGACACTATTGGTATAGGATGCCCTTTAACGGGACTATGGGCAAGTGTTTAAGCATTTCAGAATCTTCGATCAATGCGTTTCTGTAACATGCCAAAAGGAAAGAACCTCAAATAAGTTATATTTCTTTCTCATTTTCATTTTTTGAATCGCGTGGCTGCCATGTAAGGAAGGTAAAAGGGAGCGAAGAAGTTAAAGCTATCAAATTTTAGGAAATAATAATAATGCAGAAGGAAAAGCTGAGTAAAAACAGCAAATTCGTGCATTCAAGATATTTTGAATACGAATCAAGTAAAGAAGCCCATAGTTCCAAAACAAAGAGTTCGAAAGAAAATTGGTTCTGTAAACTTGCAGTACTACTTCTGTTTCGCGCCACTGAATCAAGCCCACAGGCAAAGTACATACCCGCAAATGTGGTTGATGATATCTCGATGTACCTATAAACATTTACCATGCACTAACAATGCTGCCTCGACCAACAAGAGGTACAAAGATGATTGCTTCAGATCGTTCTATGTTAAGTAAAGCAGACATACTGTGAAAAGCACGTTACGTGACTGGGTCAAGAGTCCTAGACCTTTTAGCACCGACGTATAGGTATAGAAAAAAAACACGATAAACTGACCCCGGAACAAATCTGTGAATTAACAGATAGTTCAATACGGGATTTTCAATGCACGCACAGCTAATGACTGAGATGATCTCTCATGTCTTTGGAAGAAGTGGGAACTTTCATTCTTGGGAAGAATGGATGAATATGACGATTCAGGCATCTTCACCGCGGCAAGATTTCTATCAGCAACGTTTCCTGGAAGCTGCTGAGTACGCCATCCTAGTATCATGCTTCCGTGGAAAGATTGCCATGTTTGGACATGGCGATGTCACACGTTATCATATTTGGTAGCCGCTGACGATTCCTTCTGGAAGGGCAGGGGGTGAACAAAGGAAGCGGCTGGTGGCCTCGGAGAGGAATACAGATAGCGGCCGGTGACAATGGCCAAGGAGGGGTGCCGGAACAACGATATCGAAGTTTGAAAAGATGGTGTCGTCGACGGCTACCAAATATGGTAACGTGGGCAGTCACTAATATCCGAATATGAAAATCAGTACCAGTACCAGTTACCAGTACGTCAGAAGACGATACTAGGATGGCGCTGTCAGCAGATTCCAGGAAACGTCATTGACACGGGTCTTGCCGCGGTAAACGCGCACGAACCGTCACAGGAAGCATACTTTTTTTCTTGACAAAATCGTGTGCTGGCACATTTTTTGCAGTGCCTACTCAAAAGAGATGCAGTAAGTATTTTATATGCTTTCAATGAAAGGCTTGTACATGTGCACTCAGTGAGTGTCGCTAGTTGAGATGAGCGAAAAATGCTAAAACTAGTTTAGACAATTACGCGTATTCCTCGTGTAACAGCGCGTCAGACCAGCTATGCCAATAATACGTGTTGCGATGACTCCGCGCCCTTAACGCTCTCAGGGACCATGAAAACGAATCCTCTTTTTTGTCCGAAAGCCTTTTTATTTTAAAGAACGACATTGACTGCAAGATTTGGTTTACAATTAAAGCACGGCGTAGTAGCAGATAATCTCACAACTTCAGACTTACCTGGTTTTCGTGGATGCCTTGTGCGACAGAAATTATGCTGCCTATGAGCAACGTTAGTCCGAGGAATGACAAACTCACTGGCATCGCGACGGCTGCTGTTACGAAGAGTGCACAGTTATGTCCTGCAGCGTAGCATATGGCGGATAGTTTATCAAGCTTCTCTTATCTTCTCCGCATGCAACTCCGGCGCCAAAACCTAGCAGAGTAACGAGAATCTGACGTTACTGACTTATCTGTGGAAAGCGTTCAGTTGCTGAGTAACTACACATATGAAAAAGGAGCTTTCAAGTACCACACCTGGGCTGCGCCCTTAGCACTTCGATAAGGCACGAAAGTGCTTTAGTCCAGGCGATGCGGTCAAAAAACAGGACTACGCAAAAAAGGTTACAGGCAATTGGAGCATTCTTTTAACGAACTCACTGTTGAACGCCTGAATTTTAGTCTCCTGAATTGATAACATGTAGTTCAAATGCAGCTTGAGTACCAAAGCACGACGCGTATACCGGCCAGTGCGCCGCGGTGTTGTGGCTGGTGAAACACAGAGTTGAGTCTATCCGTAATGTTTCGTTTTATGTGCAGTACAGCCAGAAGTCACCGTTGCTCAGCGCGCAGATCAAATTTAAAGATTTATAGATTGACGCAGGCATTGAAATTACAAGAGCTAATTCTGTACACGAATGCATCGTTCACTCCTTACCGGGTTTTAAACATTTCTTCACACTAACGCTCAATATCGAGACAACGCCCAACCCAAATATAGTTGCGCTTGTGCCAAAAGAATAAGCTTATTTCGAGGCTGCGACTAACAAAACGAAAACTGTTCGAGCAAGCCCAAGTCGGTAGAGTTTTAAAACGGATTCTTGATTTACGCTGCGACATTGGAACCTGTAAGAAAAATGATGGTATCAATGTCAGTTAAGAGGTTAACGCAGTTGAAGAAAAGCAAATCATGATAATAGTAGACTTTACCCGTCCATAAAACTCAACAAAGCTTTCTTAAAAGATGGTTAGACCGCACTGACGACTGATTGATTGAGCCGCAGTTTTCAAAAAACAAACTGTGCGACTGTTGGCAGGAACGAAAGGAAAGACACGGCCAGACTTCCCTGTCAACAGTCGCGCTGTTTCTTTTTGAAATGTCATACGAACTCTCCCAAGCATCCGTTATAACGTGTTTCATTTCAAAAATGAAAGGCCATGCCTTTGACGCGAGTTCAACTTATTTTTTACGCGAAGATGTTTCAAGCCGCAAAAAAAAAAATATTTCGGACTCTCTGATCAGCTTGGGCCAAGTATTCGCAAGCATCCACTTGTTGAGCTAGTTGTTGCAGAATCGTTACAGACGAGTTGCCAATGAAGTTAGAAATCAGTTGGAAAGAGGTGAGTGGATATCGGAGTTATGCCAGGGGAAGTTGTAATGTGGGTCAGAGAACTGAAATCACTATTCGTGTCAAAGCTTAAGCGATCAGATGTTTCACTTGACTCATCATGTAATTGTAATGATTATTGCTCTATTCTTTTACATCAAGATGTATAGAACTTTCCTTTCTGCGACATCTATACACTCAATTTATGTTTGAGTTGTACATTCTGCTCAAAATACCAACATGTGCATATAAACACAGGGCATATATGTCTAGAAAACGGTTCTTTGGGCACTAGTGCAAATATAGACGAAAAGGAGGAATACCCTGGTTACACGGTCATTTGTAAGGCCACCGAACCGATAGTCAGTCTACTCATACCCAAATGAGCGCTGCTAAACGGCCCCAATGGCCATCGAGTGGATAGTATTTCGAGCTAACTGAGCAGCGCGAAAATATATCGAGATTTCGCGGGCCCTCGAGCGACGGCTGCGTACACTCTCGGACGCAGATGCTTCGCAGCAGCGCGCTGGGGAATGAAATACGCACTGTAATATTTGAAAAAAAAATATAGAAGTAATATAGAAAGGACCGGAAGCGGGCAGAGTGGGTGAGAGAACAAACGCGGGTTAATGACATGCTAGTCGAAATCAAGAGGAAGAAATGGGCTTGGGCAGGGCATGTAATGCGAAGGCAAAATAACCGCTGGCCCTTAAGGGTAACCGGGTGAATTCCAAGAGAAAGCAAGCGTAGCAGGTGGCGGCAGAAAGTTAGGTGGGCGAATGAGATTAAGAAGTTTTCAGGCATAGGATGGGCGCAGCTGGCAAAGGACTGGGTTAATTGGAGAGACATGGGAGAGGCCTTTGCCCTGCAGTGGGTGTAGTCAGGCTGATGATGATGATGATGATGATGAAAGTTCGAAATATAAGCTTATTTTCAGAAAAAAAAACCAGTTCTGGAGCAAAACTGCAGCACGCATAGTGCCACTGTTGCCATCTATACAAAAACAACCAGCACCTTCTTACCTAAATATGCATGAATGCTGCACAGGGTTAATTGGAGAGACATGACAGAGGCCTTTGCCCTGTGCTGGGCGTCCTCAAGCTGATGATGATGAACGCTACTACAGGCTGTCCAGGACAACAAAGTTAATTGCAATAATGAATAATATTACTCTAATGAATAAACATTTTGTTGATAACTTTTTAGTTTAAACTTGTTGGTTGATTGCTAGCATGCCTGCAAAACAATTGGCTGCGATGGTTTCGCCAGAACAGCTTAGTGCATGATGATAGAATCTTTGGGTGGTGTTTGAGTTCGCTATTCTACGGAGACCCCTGGTATGGCGTCATGTAACCTTAGTAAATTCCCCCTGAGGAATTGACCGCTGAGAAACTTACCCTTTCCTTACTGTTAAAGCCACTATTAAAACAGACAATGACATGCTCCCAATCACTGCGAAAAACCACTGATCTGGTGTCCTCGCCAGCTTGCTCATAAATCCGAATGCCGGCATCGTTAACGTCAACAGTGCTTGAAACGGAGCTAGTATGCACTGCGTAGTAACTTCATCGCACTTAGTGGCGACGGAAGTTGAATGACGAACGTGAAGATGGGACAATAGGACAAAGGACAACTATCAAATGAAATATTATCAGTTAGAGCAGTTATATTAGAGCAGTTATATAGGCAATGGACGCAAGGCGCTCCCACCGGATAAACCCATGCATGGCACATTTTTTAGACTCTGGTATTATCATCGGTGCTCTTTTGAACCTATTCTTATCAGAGTGCAATGCAACGAGACGACCTACTAACCCACCACTCGACGGCTCCTGGTGACGATATCTGACCACCTGCATTGCTGTGAACATTCTATATATATCGTAGCGTGTGCAGAGTTTTTGTAGTCATATTGTACGAAGCCAATTTCAAGTCCTATATCTCAAACGCCAGCGAATAGCGTAGAAATAAGGCGAATAGTTTCATCCTAAAGGAGCCGTTACTTTTCTGAAATTTATTGCGCCTACTAAGGAGACAACGCCATGTGCGTGGATTTCTGCGAGGAGCCCGGAAACCGAAGGTCGTTGGGAAAGCAGAAAAAAAAATAGAGTGACGCTAAGTAATAAACATTCCATAAATTTCATTTTTATCAGAGCCGTTTTTTGTTTTCTATAATTTGATAAACCAAGAGCATCGTTTTCTGTATTTACAATAGTCCACCATTTTTTATGATAAGCACAGTAAAGACGCTACAATCAGATGTGATGAAATTAAACTCTGGAAGACACCTTGCATTTTTCTTATTTTAAATTGCCCTGCCAACGATGGCAGAACTAATTTTAAATGAAGCTACCTACATGAATTTATCGTATAACCGTTTAGGACAAATAAAAATTATCGCTCACTTTGCCAAGATGTGCAAGAAGTGCTGCGAGTTTTTAGAGTTTGTGAAAATTTTTCAAATGATCATTTGCAGGATCATTTAGAGCAACGTACTTGATAACAAAGTAGGGACTACATTATAAAGCAGAAATAATTCGCTGTATTTACTCATTAGCTTTTAGCGACAGCACACAAAGATGGCTGCTAATAGAGCCGCTGGTCGAAAATCAGCATGGTTTTTTTTTAAATGAAGACCTAAACATAAAATTCGGCATTAGCAAAAGAAGTTGAGTTAATTTTTTGGGCTACATCGCAGTGCATAACCACGTTTTCGAAACTAGAAACTGAGATGAATGTTACTTACGTTAGGTTTGGCTACACGCCTTTCAATACTTAAGGAGCCTAACAGGAATAGCTAAAAAGTTATCTCTTTCATACTAGTTAACCATTCTAGGAGTTAGTGCTGATTAGCTGTACTTTGGCGTACTACACCGCTGACTATGCTATGAAAAAAAAGCTCTTCTAACGGAGAAAATTTAGAAACTGCGGAAAATTTTAAGTAAAGCATTCGGTATTACCACTTGTGCATATTGAAGACAAACGTTTTTTTGTTACCTCGTCCATCAAGATTAGCCGCGGCGGTGGCTCTGTGGTTATGGCGATCGGCTGCTGACCCGAAAGACGCTGGTTCAATCTCGGCCGCGGCGGTCTAATTTCGATGAAGGCGAAATTCAAGAGGCCCGTGTGCTCTGAGATGTCAGTGCACGTTAAAGAACCCCAGGTTGTCGAAATTTCCGGAGCCCTTCACTCCGGCGTCCCTCACAGCATGAGTCACTTTGGGACGTTAAACCACCATAAAACAAACCAAACCAAACCAATAATCTATCAAGAAGGCTTCGGAGTTTTTCTTCATCGCAAAGCTAGGGCGCCGACATCAAGGTTGTATGGAGACCGCGTCAACACCATTTACGGTTCTGGTAAATTTCCAAAGCATAAACACTGCCTTTCAAGGAATGTAAACAAACACCACCGAACGCAAACCTGCTTACCGTTGTTTGGCTTCATCTAAAGGCGAACGGTAGGGTGGTGTTGACGAGAGTAGGAATTTGAAATTTTGCTTTCCTTGACGTTACACAGAGCTTCTCCGCTGCTTTGAGCAGAAGCCTCAAAGTAAATCGTCAGTTAGGCCATCATCTAAATGCATGCTTTACTTACAGCCTATATAAATTTGAAGCCTTGAATAACGCGCAATTCTCGAAAAACTGGTGCACTTGCCCTTTAAATACTCAGGGCGTGCGCAGGACATTTGGCTGCGCATCTTAGGGTTAGACAAGTCTCATCAAGATCGCCGTAAAAGCACCATACATTGTTTCACAGTTGCCTCACGATTAAAAATGATATCCAATAAAGGTGGACTGGACAGGTTTGGCTACACCAAGGTTAACTTTCAATACAAACCTTGAGCTGCGTTTAGTACTTCACGAATGCATTTAACGCGTTAAATAGCCTGCCTCTGTAGTCAGAAGAAAAGTTAGTTTTCATAACTTAAGCGATTCCTTCTTGATAAGCGCCGAATTTTCGCCTGTCAGAGCACTCATACGCGCTTTCACAGCGCTCATCTTGTGATAAATTACAGAAAAGATATTAGCATCAAAAGTCCACTGAAGACAGCCAAGCTGGTTCGGGATAGCATTTGACGTGATTACTATTTACTTTATTATTCCGGGTACCACAAGAGCTACTTGGATGATGGCTTTACATGAGAGACGTGCTAATAAACTGATGTTAATAAACGATTGAGTTGATCAAGTATATAAATTATCCTCACTTGTATGAAGGATGCACTTGTGGGAAAATTGTCATCGGCGCGGAACCCGACATTAAGCGTTAGATGCTTGCGCTGGTCAGCAAAATATTGTTTGACCATTATTATTTGCCTTCTGCTTTATAGAGAGCTAATGACGTAACTCTACTCCGGACATTACTGTGCTGAGACCACTCACCTCGGCATGCCGACATGTCGCATTGTTATGACGTCATGGGCTGCGTTACTGCATGTTGATCGATCAGTGCGCGGTGTTGCGTCACCGTTAAAGATAGCCTCAACGTCGACGCCGACACCGCATAATCGAGAAACAGTCCTTAAAGGGCCACTGAGGAGATTTCTATTATATTTTCGGTATTAAAAAATGACACAATTTAACGGCTTTTGCTGGAAACGCTGACATTTGTCCGGTCGCAAAAGAGTCATTTATTATTGATAAAATCACAGCTATCAATTTTCCCTCTACTACAAAAAACTCTGGGCGTCTGCACCGAAAAGCATTTCGTCATCGCTGTTTTTAATTAAACGGCGATGTAGGCCTAGCCTCCTACATCCTCGGCTAAAAACTGATCGATGCATTGCAGCTAATGACGAAATCAGCCGAGGATGGCGGCACTGAAAGCAGCGTATTTTCATGAGATGGCGGGATCCTGTCGATGCAGGCCAGTTTTCATTGGGAGTATTGTATATTTGTAACACAAAAATACATCCATATATATATACATCCATATAGGCTTTTATGTCGCAGTTGACGCAGTACACACCTTCGCACAAAAAAAGGTGCACTAATACAAAGTGTAACGAGCGAAATAGATATTCATTGTAAAATATTCAGGGAAGAGCTTAAAACTTTGTTGGAATACATATGCTGCGAATTTCTGTTTAGAAATATTATCTTTTGAACCAAGAGGAACTCATATTTTTAATTCGACCTCGTGCTATCTCGCAGGAAAGAGCTTCTAATTTCTTTTAACCGCCGAAACTTTCTTGTGTGAGTTGTAAAGAGCTTTCACTGTGAGTTGTAAACGGCTAATGGGGTGCGGAACAATCTGATGTCAATTTGAACGAAATTATAACTCACTGAAGAGTGAGAAAAAAAAAATACTCGTTGCTTCCGTAACAATAACTATAATTATGTCCCTCTGAGAGAAGACAAGAAGTTAGCAATGCCAAAATCTGTGATCCAGCTCCCACGTTAAATGCCTGACGGTGAGCACGGTTGATGAAGAAACACAAGAAAGATATGTGGAGTCTGGTGCAGAAACGAATCTTTTTTGTGAGCCGTCCCATACCTTCGTAAGACATCACATCACAACTGCGCTTGCATCACACCGTATTTTGTGAGCCAGAAAGGTGTTTGTAACGAATACCGTTCTTGAACCTTATTCGGAGATGGCGACATAACAGTGTCAGACGATTTCGGCTTTTAGTATAGGCTTTAAACCATTATTTGATGTGAAGCCGAAATGTTGTACAATCGAGCCTGAGTATCTTTAACTCAATGGGGATTGTGGAATAGATAGAAATATCGATAATTCGATGCACAAAAGCGACAGTAGATAAGCTTATCTAAAACATAGCAGCCAGAATACATTGCACTCATGCAATTAACACACTTCTTGCAGTCTGTTGTACAGTTGAAATGTTGTGCAGTCCAGCCCAGTGGCGTAGCCAGAATATATGTTCGGGGGGGGGGGGGGGGGGCGGCTCATGTTTCAGCGCGGCCTCCTCATAGAATGTGTGAAGGGATCAAGCGCAACAATAATAACTGCATTGCCATTGCCATTGACAATGCGATTGTGTATTAGATAACTCTACGCACTGTCTAGACAAGTTAAATATGTATTTCTTAAAATAAAAGAATGTATTCGTTTATCTTAAAAATTATGGTAGACATGATTACGAAACATAAAACTGAGCAGGGGACAAGACACACGAGAGAAGAAAACATAACGAGCTTGTCCTGTTTGCTTCTTTTCTGTGTCTTGTCCCCTGCTCAGTTTTATGTCTTGTAGTCATGTCATACCAACTATCCCCATATCTTTCAATCGTTGCAGACATAACTGATACCAATGCTTCCATGTTTTTGTGTATTAATTAAGTAAAGAAAATATCACACGAAGTCTAAAATAAAACTACATCGGTCCGGAACCAGCAAAGCACTGCATGCCGCTGATATGAAAAACGTAAAGGCCATGAAATTATCAAGCAGAGGACAAAGATTTTAGTGAATGTTTGTCGTTCAAGAACCTTTACATTTTTGTACATATGCAACGGCCAGGGCAAACGTTGTTAGGACTTTCCTGCTTCGCATCGAACACGCAGCATACGGTACTTTTGATGTAACAACGGCCTACCATAAGATGTCTAATGCTGTTATCAGCACAACATAAACAGAAGGATCGCAATAAAATAAGGAGCTTTTGATTTCGTGTGTGCTGAGAAATAAAGGCGGATTGCTACTCTGTGTTTTTGAATGGCACGGCATCCCTTGAGAGATCGTCCATGTCTTCAGCTTGAGAGCACTGCAGAATGCTCCATTGTGCACATAGTGTCGTTCGACGGATAAGAAAATATTGCCATCGGTGACCTACCTGTGAAATGTAGGCAAATTACGAGTGGGAAAAGTATTTTATTTACAGGAGTAGCACGTCTTTGCGGGTTTTCACTTTGCACTGAATGTTAGATACTTTCCTGAGTGCTGAATTCTACGCTTTACTTGAGGCGATCTGATTGTCGTGGAGCTCCACATAAAACATCTTGGTGTTTAAGGTATACGCCGGGGTGTTGTCCTAGTAATGTGAGATTGCAAACACTCATTGCGGGAAAGTTCACTTTGCGAATTATTTCGTACACAAATTAGCTTTTTATAATTCTTGCTCATGTTTTTCTCTGGCTGTGAGTTAGCAGCGGACAAGGCCAAGCGTTCCAGAATTTGCTTTTTGCTCTTTGACAGCCTATCCAACTTGGCCATCAGAACCCTTGTGGCAGATAAGTATCACAGCATACATGTACAAGAAAATATAGCAGTGACGACATCCAAAGTCCGCTATACGACGGCAAAGATGCTGCGTTTTTTCCATCACCTGAAAAGGAAAACGCATCAGTTAGTATAATCATCACAACATAAACTGATAATAATAATGACCGGTATTGTTCGCAGTGGAACATTTTTTTCCTGCTAGAACATATAGAAACATTCGCTTGCTTGCAGTTCCGTAATTGCGGTCAAAATTAACGCGCTTGGTTTAAGATTTCAGTTCATGTACTGCGGCTATCGCGAACTACCGCGGCATGACGACAGAGAAAAACCTTGCTTCTCTTCAGACATCCGCTCGCCTCCAATGATGCGATGCAACAAACGCAAAGCTTAAAAACGAAGTGAGGTAGTGACATTGTGCCACCCTTGCAACAATCAAAGATTACGTATAACATTTCCGATGTACGCTTGCAGGACTCCTGCCTGTACATTTCATAAAAACTTTAGGCTTGACACATTGTGCTGGAGAGAGAGTTTTGTCTCTTGCTTTAATTTTTTTGTAGAACCTTACACTTTGTAGAACCTTACTTTGCAGAACTTTACACTCGTTTGTCAAAGCAAGTCACCTTTAACTCCCTGAAAGGTAAAGGTCATCGGATTTCTTTTGATAGGCTGAAATAAATATATCTGATCGCACGAATAGTACCTTACTCGCGGAGATTTGTGATGTTGATGGTCGTTTGGATTTTAATTGTACAACGACAGCTTGGCCAAAAAACGCATGGCTAAAATTCTTTTGGTTTGAACGATCAAGGACTCATTTTCCAAGCGTTTTGCCCCACAGAAGCGGAACGCCAGGCCAGGTGAAAGCTGATAGTGGAAAAGCGACGGCTACCCGGTGCCCAGGGGAATCCAAAGCCACACCTGACGCTTACGGGGCGGCTGCTTTTGTGAAATCAAGGGACGGAACGTGAGCTCAGATGTTTGAGGCAGTCGGTGGTATTTTTGAAAATTATTCTTCAGTAGTAAAAGCATGGCACCACCCCTTAGTACAAATGGATACGTCATTGCGATTCTAAGCTACGTGTTGATGGAGCCCAAAAGTTTTACAAGCGGTGTTGTAATCGTCACTGTTGAATGCGGCTCGAAAGTGCCTGCCGCAGATGAACGTGTAGGAATATGCCTGTCGCAAAGTGTGGATTCTGAACCACCTGTGTATCGCTGTTGTTCTTTTCAACGCTTGTAGTTTTCGGTTTACTCGAATTTGTGAGAGGAAAAAAAAATTTTCTTTCTCACGTTCGCGTGCATGGAGCACCTTTATTTCCTCACCGACTAAATCTGTCTGTAGTTAGCATTGGTTCTTTAAGAGGACAAGAGCTTTGTTATTGACGTCACACTAATTACGACGAAGAGAAGTGTTGCTGACGCCTTCAAGAAAACCCCCGATAGCCTCAAAATATGCTGTTTGAAATTAGTTTCAGTCCAGTTTAATCACGGAAGTCATGCTAGGGCTACCTGTGCCATTAGTCCAAATTGAAGAGACTTCACAAGGTCGCGCTTGACTGCGCCTGGTATGAAAGAGAATGCGAATTCACCTCTTTACTGCTGTTCACATTCTTCGATCCGCCTTGTATTGTTTCACGTTGTGCAATCATTTACAAAACATGCACTCTCCGTGCAAATATGAAGGCTGAAACCGCAGACCACTCACGCCAGTCTACATTTGAAACGATTGATTCCCACGGTAAACGCAAAATCTCTACTCGAAACTCTTGACAATTACATTGGAGATTACTTCTCGTGTAGACTGATAACAGTGAGCGTGACAGACAAATAATGCTCTGCCGCATTTCCGACGCTTGGCCGTGGTGTGCGTTGTAATGATAGTTGTGACAGTTGCGATTTCTTCGACATTGGTTTTACAGCGGTGTCCTCCTCAGGGGCAGGATCATGCCATTTCTAATTATTCTGTACCGGTTGTTCCTGTGCGAATTTTAATGTGTCGTGGCTGTAGGTCACTGCAAGTGGCCGCTAGAGTATGTGCAGAGCAGAACTCTATTGCGAAATTGTGGAAAGAGAAGACTCAAGCATAAAGTGCTTGTGGAATGCTTCTTGTGCCGTGATTTCTTCGCAGTATAAAGGGACGTTGAGTTCAGAGGACGAACTTCAAAGTCAACAATAATTGGAGCTGCAGTTGTACGACATGCATCTTGACCAATGAAGGAAGGCAAAAACAAAACTATTTCAATTCTGTCACTGCTGGTCTTTTGAAAATGGTCTTAGAATGAACGTTTGCGTTTGTGTGATTATTGCGGTTTCAATTGTGTTCAGATACGTTATATAGACTGGAGGATTTCTTCTCGGCTGAATACAGACAGAACGATTTTTTTTGACCGGCTAATACCTCTCGAGCATCTTTCTTGAGGAATGAGTGAAACGTAATTAAGGTCTGCCTTCGTTGAGAGGTAAAAAAAAATCTACAATCCTAGCTCATCTGGTCTAAAACGTGTACTCGCAAACTGAGGTAACGACGCACTGTAAACCCTAAGAAGATAGCACTCCAGCCAAAGGCGTTGAAGTTCCTACGTCAAGCACTATCTGTGGCATGTGCAGGAACATTGTAGAATTCAGAGTTGCCCTCCAATATGCATGCTTTGTAAGGCAATAACGTCCCCAGGTATGTATGTGTTAGTGAGGAAGGCACTCACCTTGCGCAGGAGTTGTGACGTTCATTGAGATGTGCTCGCCGGGGTAGCTCAGGCCACCCGCTGTCGTGCTGAAGATGGCGTTAATGGTGTAGAAAGTTTCGGGTTTCAAATCGTTGATTATTAATTTTGACATATGACTGCCGGTGTGGTAGAGAGGGCATTTTTTGAGAGTTGAAGGGACAGGACAGATTTCAATCATGATTCTGGCGCCAGACACTGCCTTCCACGTCACCTCCAGGGATGTCGAATTGAGTGGTCGTACTTGGATGGCATCAAGCTTGGGCGCTGCAATGTATAGAAATGTGTGAAGCAGTCACAGGAAGCATTGACGACCTTAATTCAGGGCTGCGAACACGACACAAGATGTTATAATCATGCAAGAGGAAGCGTACTTGTGTATGCACAAAATCAACTTTCTAGCAAAATCAACATTTCGGAATTACAGTTGATTTTTGTATCACTTTAAAATGTGAGCGTCATACGGATGGTGAAGTTACAAAAATACATTTGTGTGGCCGCACAGTTCACAAATGTGTGAAATACCGAGACACCCCTGGCAGCTAAACTGCCTCAGAATTATTTGACAACATGCTGAAAGAACACTGCGACATCTCTGTCAAATTACTGATCTCAGTAAAATTTGATTGTTTGGCGTCTTCCGGATGTGTTGACGCATTTCCAGTACTCCCACCAGTCGATCGAGAGTCGGGATGGCCGTACCGAATCGGATGGATTCCACCATTTTGAAGTTAATGGTCATGTAGAGTAGCCTCTACCTTATATAATTTTCGTTTTGCGTTAGAATGCCCCCTTTGTGGTTAAACTCTGTACAGAAAACTCTGTACATAGAATCTTATTATAATTTGTTCTCAGTCTGTCTCTAAAAAGAGGCTGGAGAGAATTCTATCAAGGTTTTACTGTGAAATTACCGATGGCTTTGCTCCCTGTGGCTGTGTCGACGATTTTTCGCAGAGAAAGACGCATCTGTTCCTTAAAATTTCTGACTGAGAAGTGGGCCATTTTATTCACCACGAGGTTGAAACTCATCTTGTTAATAAAAGTGAGAAATATTTGAAACTAAATCATGGAACCTAACCTGTGAGGTCGGTCAGGTTACGACGTCACTGCAGTTCGCTCCTGAAAGAGACCCGCAGTAGTCACAGCTGCATTTTGTTATTTTAAAGGTTATGAAATGTTTTTAGTCATGTAGCCTCTGTCTCATTAGACCACCGTAATCGGTCAATACGGGCTAAATTCAATTTTTTTCTGCAGTGTTTGTGTGCGCGTTTCCATTTAATTCACGGCAAAGTGGTGTGCGTTGGAAACGACTTCATATATATTTATACTGCTGCCAAAGACTGCGATGGTAAAGAGAAAATATATGCTGGAAGCAAACATTTTCTGTTTCAAAGCTGGGTTTTAAAAAAAGTCTTGCAGTTTTTGCTGACTTGCAAGAAACGAAGCTACCTTGTCGACTTGAGCCTACCTTTTATCTCAGAGCATTTTCGCTTGATAAAAATTCAGGAATGAGTGTAGTTAAAAGACAAGGCATTCATGAGGTGCTCAAATAGTTCGTGTGTGAACAATAGGTTGACAAGTGAAAAACACAGAATACGTGGGATATATTCTGTGCCTATTTGAAAGAAGTATTCATGAGTGAAGGCGCAAGCTATAATACTTATGCGAACTGCGGATCAAGAATGCCGAGTGATAAGCGTTAAATGGAACTTCTAAAACCAGTATTATTCCGCATCCAGCTGATGTTTCACCATGTCAAAATAAAATAAAAAAGTAGACCTTCGCCAGACATTTGAAAAGTTAACACCTCTTTCTTTCCCTGTGTAGCAGCACAGTGATTATTAGTTGTAAGAAGACTTTTGTTGACTTGCGGAAAATTAAATGACAAACCTGACATGACTGTTTCCTAGGATAGATGCCTTTACTATTGTAAGAGAAACGCTGAGCTGTGAG
>JARKHS020000762.1:0-55000 GCA_030143305.2 Amblyomma americanum | reverse complement strand
ATACAGGAATTATGTCTTAATCATGTGGTGTAGAGTTAAGGCAAATCAATCGTGCACTCAAGAACAGAAGTCATATTATACGATCAAGTGCCTATCGTGATAGGAGAAAGGACTTTTAATAATATATGGCCTGACTTTTCTGCATGAAGATTGCCGAATTATTCGCGCGCAAAAAAGCCCGTGACTAATTTTGGGAGCTGCATATGTCCAGAGCAACATCATACTTATACAGAAAATGAATGGTCACTTTTCTGGAATGTTCGAAATTTCTCGTTTTTTGGTTAAATACAGTAAGAATTACTTCATATGCAGTGGTAAGAGTATTTAGTTGCTTTGCATATACAAATTTTTGCTACACTCCGCCGTTTGCCATTTGAACTCTCCTCCTCTCACAGAAACCGAGATTCTGGGGCTTTGGTCCAAACCTTCATCACAAAAGAAAACGGTGAAGGCGCTCTTGAAGATTTTAAAGGACTCGTGGTTGAGTTTCCGACTTTAAACTTTGAGCTTGAAGTGTGCACCCTCTGTCCCCATGGGCTTGGCATTAACTCAATTTGTTGCCGCTCTTTATTTAATTTTTTTTCCTTTGTTCTCCTCCCGACGTGTATAGTAGCGTACTGGGCATCGCCTGGTTAACCTCTCTGCCTCTCCATCCTTCTGTTTCTCTCTCTTCTCTCTTTGATGGAATAACGTGAAAAAAAGATGGATGGAGTTTTAAAACTGTTGTATGATTGTGCGCAAGCGTACCCAGCTAAGCATGACAGGCTATCGTGATTTAAAGAACGCTGGGTGAACCTTCAGCCAATGGACGCGAAATTAAATAGCCAAGAAACGGGACAAAAATATGGCTTACGAGGAAGAGTGGTAAATTGCAGAACCGCTTCTTCTCCGGTCAACCTCTGCTCTTTGCTGTAACGGAAAGGTGTGACCCGGACTTCAAATGTGGTGTTCGGCTTCAATTGATGCAGGTTTAAACTGGCTTCGCTGGTTTCATCATGACGACAATCTGGGGGCGGGGCTATTTTGCAAATCACCACTTGGTAGCCACTGACGGGGCCCGCATGCTTGATCCACGTCACCTCAGCTTGTGTACTGTCCAAGAAGGCGACCTTGAGGTCTGTTACTCGTAACTCTGAAAGAAAAAACCAATTAACCGATAAATGTGTTATCTAGTCGGGATTGGTAGCCCAAACGTATATGAATCTTTCAGCATTTCTTCGCATAAGCAACAGTAATTGGTGATTTACGAATTAAACAAAAGAAATTGTTTCCAAATTATTCAAATTGTCATTTTACATTGCAACACAGCTTCGGCTGTCCAGGATAAAAATTTTTCGCACCTAATAAAATAACAGCCGATGGAAGTGTTTAACATTCCATTCAATTTTTGGCTTGCTATTAAACAAAGGCATCACAGATAAAAAAAGAAAATCAGAGAATAGTGCAAGCGGATGCAACACTCATCCAGCACAAAATTGCAGTCTCAATCCTGTAGGTCCAGTGCTAGTTATGGTCGTTTATGCAGGCTTTCAATTTGCTAGCTCTTTCATATCACGTCAAGATCAGTTAGTAATAGACAGAAGTCTCATGAAAATTACGTTTAGCGCGCATCCATAATAAAGTTTATGTGCGTTGTTTGCTGAAAACGTAGACTGGCATTGGAAAGAAACGCGAACGGAGTGGAGCCGGGACGCTCCGCTTTTCGAATTTCTTTTCGTAAGAACGATTATTTCTGTGGCACGAAAAAGACGCTAGAGTCGTCCGTGATTGATTCGAGAAGGACTCAAACTTCTTTTTCTTGCCGCTCAGGTAAAACCATTGTTAAAACAAATTCCAACAGCGGAGTGCGTAGGCGCCGTATTATTCGCGTTTTTTTCCATCGCGATAGCACGATCCGTGTAGTTTGAACACGCATGAGCATTGACTGAACGCCCGACCTGCCGACACAATCTTACACATGTCGGGCGGATAACCCAAAATGACCATGTCTGAGCTGACTTATCTGTGTTTGAATTAGTAGAGACATATAGCCATCCACATGATTTATAGCACCAGTTTAAACCCTTCTCCCTACCTATTTATACCCATTTTACCCATTTATATTATTAAGGAACCGCGACCAAAGAGAGATGTATTTAGGTACTTGTGCCTTTCGTGCCTTTGTGTTGGACGGGGAGGGGGTATTGCACGAGAAGGGCTGATTGAAATAAAAAGAAAAAGAAAACATCACTCAAATACAGAATTCCACAGCAAACAGTCTTAAAGTCAACATTCGATGGCCGACCAAGTACGCGTGAGAAAATAATCATGATTAAGTGTAACAGTAGGAAAGCTTTTACTATAGCAAAACGCGAATATGATCTGCTGTAATACAAACGCGAGAGGATGCTTACACCAATTCGGGGATCAAAACTGAAACACCGTTGGCCATAGTTATCAAAACATCATGCTTGGTAACAGTGTGTGGTGGCAAGATCCTTTACTCTTTTGTGAACACAAGAAAACCTAGCGCTTTCAGAGTGTCAGTCACAAAAGCCCGCTCAAGATTAAGAAGCCGTCAGAGCAGAAACAAAACTCACTCGCGCACTCCTTGTCGAATGTACGAGACCAGCGAAGAAAGATTCCCTGATTGCAGGCGGCTAGGGCGTGACTTGCGGCGTGTTAAATGATGCCATCAACAGTTCGCTAGGAACTGGCGGCGCCCGGGCAGAGATCAGACGAGTACACTCTACGAAAACCTTTCTGGGCAATGGAGCCAAGGCTGCGGAGCCGAAACACGCCTGCTCTTCCAGTGCAGGAACTGCAGTCGCTGGTTCCACTTATTGGGTAGCCTTTAATAAATAGTCTGTTGGTAACGCTTGTTATTTAAGGCTTATTTGTACAATAAGTGTGCCTTTTAAACCTTAGGGAATCACGGAAAGAAACTGTGTTTTTTTTATAACAACGAGTTGTTCAAATCCTGCTGTTTTCAAGAAGTCGCCGCAGATGACACCCGTTCCTCCAGTGACGGAGCGAGTATTCTTGAAGAGAGAATATTTCCTCAACTACCCCTCAACAACCCCCCCCCCCCCCCCCCATCGTCCTAAATGTGCAAAGGAGCCAAGTGCTGGCTGAATGTAAATGTCGGACGCTATTTGAGAACTGTGCATCTGAGATGAAATCTGCCGCATTTTATTGGGTGACAAAGTCGATAGATGTGCCTTTACAGGCTCAATGAAAGAGTTCTAGGAACAAAAATTGGTTACCTACACAATGCTCTTTTGCAACGTTTGCTGTGATAATATAGATAAGCAATTTCACATTACCTTCCTTTAGAAGCACTGATTTTCGTAACATGATGGTTCATGGTTCTTGAGGGTTGAACATCCCAAAGTGACGCAGGCTATGAGGGAAGCCGTAGTGAAGGGCTCCGGAAATTTCGACCACCTGGGGCATTTTAACATGCTCTTACATCGCACAGTACACGGGCCTCTAGAATTTCGCCTTGATCAAAATTCGACCGATGCGGCCAAAATCGAACCCACGTCTGTCGGGTGAACAGCCGAGCGCCATAACCACTGAGTCACCGCGGCGGAGCCATCATGACATGATGAGTGCTTCTAAAGAGAGGCCACGTGAAATTGCTTCTCTATATCACCACATGAAATATTGCAAAACAGCGCTCTATCGGTAACCTATGTTCTTTTCTAGAATTCTTTCGTTGAGCCTGTAAGGATGCATCTGTCGACTTCTTTACTCATTCATATGCAATACACCCTAAAGGAAGCTGTGATTGCTTAGGGCTTGCATTTTTGGAAATCAAGTCTAAACCATCATGATTAGTCAAGCTGTGCACATTAGCCCCCTCTTTGACGACATTCTAAAAATCAGTTCTGTGCCGTTCAAGTTTACGCCACTCAACAATGCATTAGTGATGTGTCAGAAATCTTGTTTGAACAAACCGAGAAATTTATTACTGACTCCACAACACACACCCTAGTAAAAGGGCGATGGTTATAAGCAGGTTGTTTAACTGCTTACCCGGATGAGGCCCAATCTCGTTTGGCATCGCGTTGCTGCTCTGGATAGTATACTGCAAGACACCCAGACAAAAGGGATCGCTTGTTACTTTGCTATGTATGAAGACTATTTAATGCACAAAATCGCAAGGTGAAATAAATTCGTAAGCTCTGAAGGTTCATAATATTAATTTCTCTGGACATTCTATGTGTGGTATTCGCTGGAATGGGAGAATGAAAATATTGTTAGGGAACTGCAGAGTTTTCATTCAGTGCGTTGTCCTGTTCTATCGAGATGAGTGAAGGTCAAATCACGCACGTTTTTTTCATTATTTTTTTTTTGCGCTGAAGACATCTAAGTAAGCAATGCAGAATGCAAGGGTTGTGAATAGAAAAGTCTAGAGGCCAATAGCTCAAACGCGGAATTTCTTGTCGGATTTAAGTGATAAAAAATAGCAGATATTTTTGCTAGCCCACAGCGAATTACGCCCAATGCTCCCGTAGCACTGCGAACTGACATGACGACCTGAAGAAGAAAGACGACACATAGCAGCGCTAGTTTTCCTGTCTTCCTGAAGTCCCGCGCTGGAACGGAAGCAACGTCGGACCAATTGTACCAAGAGCATGTGTTAAGCGGATTCCTGACAGTTAGTCTAGAAAGCAATGATAAAAAAAATTGCCTGAATATGTCCTTTTGAAAGCAGCCAACAGCCATCGAAACAAAGGCAAACATAGTGGAATTTCGTTTTTAATTTTTTTATACTTGTGGTGTGAATCAATGCAAAATTAATAGTGTAATTACACTATTCAGAGATGCGTGTGTTCGGGTACCACAGACGGCATTTTTGTTTTTTCGTTCACTTTATAATCACTTGCCTCTCAGCCATAAAATAATTACACTAATAATTTCCCATCGAGAAACACCAAATAAAAATAGAAACGAGTAAAGAGAAACATTCCCATATGCTTTCCTTGATTTCGTGAACTGTTGGCTTCCTTCACTTTTATGTCATAACGTGTCCCTCATTTCCCTACCTTCGTCGGCTCAGATAAGTCATTTTGGGCACGAAAGCTTTCTTGAAAAGGAAAGATGGTATTGACATCATGATCACGTTATTTTTAACGCTTGACGTCCTACCCTATCCAATAGAGACAAATTAATTGAGAAAATCAACCTTACCTTGTTTTGCGGGATTCCATGTGCTCTTGCAATGGCCGCGACCAGTAATGCATGCCCGAGAAAGAAATAAATTGCTGCCATTGCGATCGCTTCCACTCCGATGGACGAATAGCTACCCTTTTCTGCCTAGCACTGGGTGGATTGTTTCTCAAGCCCCTCTTATCTTTCTCGTTCGCAGCGCCCGTAGCGGAACTACGGAGAGTACGGGAATTTGACGCTATGCACTTTCCTGGGGTACGCATTTCGTTGCTACGCAACCACTCGTACGAGATAGGTGCGCTGTCAAGTACTGCCCGAGGGCTGCTCCCTCGACGCGGCGATAAGGCGCACAAGTGCTCGAGTTGAGGCGATATTATACGAAAATGTGATGCTAACTGCATCTACATCTCTGGTCTTGCTTTAGGCTGCAGATTCCCCTAAAAATACTGATATAAAGTGTAGACATCGTCAGTGTACGTCATGCCACGAAATCAGCGGTAATATCCGCAAAGTATTCTGTGTTGTGTCCGTGTCAGATGAATTTTCTTCCCATTGTGTGCTCCTCAAAACGGTTCGGTAGTAAGCAAAGCTCAAGCCTTTCGAGCAAAGCTCGAAAGCAGATGTATGCCCAAGTACTGAGCGTCTGCTCCTGCAAACGGGGTTGCATAGTTTCACCATTGAACGTATCAGTTGCGTAAATAGCAATCGCGATAGCAGTTCTATGCGTCACATTGCGAAAGCTAAACATCAGGGTGGAGCATTCTGTTTGCCGTGAAGAGCTGATACAGCTTCCGACTAATAGCCTTCTTTCCATTTTTTTGTCCCGCCAATTCTATTGTTTGATAGACAAACCTGCTCTCCGTACTTGCACAGAGCCGATGCGCTTCCTATGAAGAAATATTTCTGGAAGTGGCAACAGCAGGCAACCTGATACTCTGCACCAATGGCATGTTTCATTCGCATCAAAGGCATGTACACAGGAACGCGCGAAGCCGCGGCGCACTGCGATTGCCAATTAGAGCGTGGCACGTAGTCTGAAATGAACCTCCGAGTTAGGGTAAATAAATGTGCGACAGAAAACAGCTACCGCATGTGTAGAGTGGGAACACTTTCAGGGTGAATAAAGGCTTGTGATATATTTGTCCTTAGCAAATTATAAGACGGGAGAATGATACGTATCCCGCACCTTCCTAATCTCGCAAAAAAGGCCTAAACTTTGTAGCGCAGTCTTGATAACTGGTTCACAAATAATACTTTCCCTAAAGTACCCGCTTCTTTGTTCGCGAGTTAGTTACTATTGAGTCCTGTCTAGAAAAGAGTTTCATCGAACAGGAAATGAATGCGCAAACCTTGTTTTGCAAAGTACTACAATGCAACCTATGCAGGCGTCACGTATACTGCTGAGAAGTTATTCCTACGTCTTTCAGCACAAAGAGAATAGCTGAAGCATTATCCTCAAATTTTTCGCGAAACAGACGACATGCCTCCAATAGAAAATTCTTAGGGCACTTAAGTCTTCTTACGTGAGGAATGCGAAAGCTTGTGTCAACATGTTTACGCGTTTACAGTCATTGTATCAGTTTTCCCTTAATTGATCACCTTAATTAATCACATTTACTCTGATTGCACCCTCTTTTCACCTTAATCACACATTTTGGTTTTTAAAATTTGGCGCCAATGCTGCTTTCCAGTCCACCTACTATATTCTCGTCCGGCCTATTCGGCCGTCCGACGACTTTTGCTTCTAATTAATTAACTAATTATTCTGTCAATAAAACTTTTTGATCGGTTATTTATAACTCATCAAACACATTTCAATTTATTTCAATCTTCATTTCTACTCTTTTGCCTTTTTTCCCACTATTTTGTCATCCACCGTTGTTTTCCCGTCCACTCACTATATAGACGTCCGCGCTGTTTTGCCGGCTTTTCGACATTTTTGGCTCAAATTAATTAACTAATCATTCTATCGACACCAAATTTTGTCGCCCAGTTCCTGCCCTCTAAATTGAATCAATTCCTTAGACGCCGATTGTTTATACTTTTTATAGTTCTGGAAGAAATGTTGTGCGAGGCATACAGACACCTCTGAATTTTTTATGCGCGGGAGACATCGATTACATGAATCCTAAATAAACTTCATAAATGCAGTCACTTATCTGTGCAATAAGTTGCATCGCTTAGCAAGACTTTACGGCGCTAGCAAGCAGCTGTCCCCAATTCCTGACAGCGATTTCTTGTGGGGACACTGCGCTATAATGAAACCTACTTCACCTGCCCGTTAGGCAATGTGTTATTGAGCTGTTGTACACCAGGGAAACTTCACATCATGCTCTCTTTAGTCTGTTTCGCAACCTGTTCACCAGGAAGTGCGAGATCTGGCTGAGTGCCACGTGGCGACATCTGTTATCCAGCTGTCGTCGCTTCCTTGCAAGCCCATTGCACAGCTCTGAAAACTGGCCCCTGCCGCTCATAACTTTCACTCCATGCAAGCTCCAAGATATCGACCACGTATAGCGAGTAATTCTTGTGCCTTCAAGTACAGTGCCGTTGTAATTGTAATAAAGTAATGAGAAGCAGGGGGCGTGTACTTGAACCAATGAAAGGGAAGCTAAAGTGGTTTTTGAAAATTCGAGATGATTCAAGGATTCATTTGTAAGAAGCCTAAAGGTGAAGCATGTCAAGTAGTTTTGCGCTAGCATGAAAATGGTGACGTAATCGCCGACTAAACAAGCGACGATGTTTAGGCTTTTTCTCATTGCATCGGAGCGCTGCGAATACAGTTGTGATAACCATATTGTTGCCGACATTGGTTTTGGCTGCCTTCGCCATGCTGCCGACCGTCCTCCGATGCCACCAAACAACGCTTCGTCTGTTTTGCCTTCGGTGGCGTTGGTTTCTGTGCCTTCAAGCAAGTGTTCCTTCGCTGTAAAAGCAGAGCCGCCATACATGACGTCATCCTTGCGGCCCGTGCCCAGCAATGTTCCCTGCGGAGAAGTATGGATGCCTACGCTGCTGTATTCACAGATTTTGTCGCGATTTCAATTGCTAGCACAAAAGAACTTTGCATTCATTGCCTAGAAGTTCACACATTCCGCTTCTTTAAGCTCGGCTAAATGAAAGAAAGTGAAAGTGAACGAAAATCTTATAAACATAATTCAGTGAGAAACGGCTTATGTTCATCAGTATTTTATATTTTTTAGGTACAAAGATGTCACCTGTCACGAGACCACTAGGCTACCGCCACAGGCCGTTCACGCCTCGTGTTAAGCTGCAACACATTCTCACTCTGTGCGTTGCACATCGTCTCCTTCATCAACTAATGCTACTATCAAGCTAATATTCGCGCTTTGATCTGTGTGGCGGTTGTGACAGAGAGATGTGCGGTGCATGCGTTGGCGTTCACAAAGCTGTGGCACTAAACACGAAACTAGAGCAATACGCGCTGGCGTTGACAGCACTGCTGCAAAAACAGGGCACTGGAGCATAGGCCGCCGGCGTAGAGTGGGTAAATTGGTATTGACGATAAAAAAGTTGACGGCGCACATAACTGGTTCCCTGAGTTAGTGGAAACCTCAATCGCGATTTCAGGTACGTGGCGGTAGTGTACACCTGCAAAAAAATGTGCTTCCACACAATAGTTCGTGCTTAGCAAACCTAAAAGGCCAGCAATTTTTTTATTTAGTTCTCGGAACCTGAAGGAGAGATGTAAATTTCCCTTTAGGGGTTTGCAAAGAATAAAAATTAGGTGTGTTTAAAACCTCACTATTTTGCAAGCAGTTTTGAGCACCATCCTGTTTCCGCACCTAGAGTGAAATTTTTTACATAGTCAGGAGCCTAAAATGAACAAAAGGTAGGTGGGAAACCTCGTTACCCTGTCCAAAATTCTGATTATTATATTTACTTTCGTCATCGTTAGCTTTGGCTTTCCTTGGGATCTTTCTTCTGCCGACTTTTTTTTTCATTTTCGTGGGGTGCTATGTTAAGTACTGCTGCTGTTTTATCTTTCGCATTCTCTTCAGATTCGCATAACCATTGACCCCGCTTTCGACTTATCCGTATCAGCAGTCGCAGACTCCCTGCCGGACACGAGTTGCTTAAGGTCAAAGTTCAACACATTATTATCCTTCCCACATCAAGCATCGCTCTTACGATTGCATGATCGCCCATAGCGTAATTTCTTCTCTTTCCAGTGAAGAGCCGCCGTGCTGGCTCAGTGGTTATGGCGTTCGGCTGCTGAACCGAAAGACGCGGTTTCGCTGCCGGCGCTGCAGTCGTATTCAAGAGGCCTATGCACTATGCGATGTCAGTGCACGCTAAGAAACCTCAGGTGTTCGAAATTTCAGGAGCCTCTCACCATGGCGTCTCTCATAGCCTGCGTTGCTTTGGGACAGTAAACCCCGATAAACAAAACCAAACCTAACCTTCTAGTGAAGCACATTTGAAGATTATAGTTCTGAATCCACTTGACCAGAAGACAAGTCATCTTGCCGAAACTATGATGATGAACTGAAGCTTGTGCTTCAACCTAATGCTATGAATCCTGCACACCTACTATTTCATAGCTCTATTAGTCACACAGCCACCGCTTCATTTCTTGCGGTGAGTGAGAAGTAGCGTGTAAGTTTCTCAACCAAAAGAAAGTCGCGGCGAGTACTGAAACTCTCGGCAGTCAACAGGCCCGCAATTAGCATCGTTAGAAACATACGCGTCCTTAATCGGAATCACAACTTTTATATATAGTTGGTCCTAGTGGAATGACGGTGTGGGCAAGTTTACGCAAATGCATGGCGTTGTTTGTCGAGCTTCGATCGAACGAGAACCCTTGCCCAAGGAGAGAGGGTCAAATTGTTGAAGAATGTGAGGAATTGTTAGTAAATATGGCGCCTGCTTTTTTATTACAAGGAGAATCAAAGCAATGATGCCGCATCTAAATGTCTTTTTTTATCATTTATCATATCCGCTCTATGCGGCAATAAATGACAAGACCTAAAAATCAGGTTTCTGAATGAAGGCACGGGAAGAATTTAGGGTGGGCTACATGTGTTTCTTGAAGTTGAGCTCCCGATCGGGAAAACACAAAAAGGAATGGAACGGCATTCAAATATATTGGGGAAAACCAAGATATCATACTAGAATAAAAAAACATAGAAACATCTGAATATCTGGGAAAAAAAAAACTTGTGAGTGCATTTGTTAAACCGAGGAACTGAAATATGAACTTCATGGGGAAGGGGGGTGTGAAGTTTTTTTTTTTAGAAAGACAGGCGCCAGGTTCTCACGTTGTTTACTTATAATGGTATGAACCACAGTGGCTTAACAAATCGGGCTATTTCTCGCTGCCACCTGACTGAAACCGACCACTGAGAACTGGGAAGTGGTCCAGGAAACTCGCTTATGGTTCTCTAATGCATATGGCGCATGGCTACAAATAAATGCGATTTCCACAACGAGAAGCTCATGGAAAGCTTCAAAATTTCCCGCTTTTGCGGGCTATCACATGCGACAAGCAGCACATTTTCCAGCAGCCATATAATCACTGTCATTGCTACTCCTACCACAACGAGTGAATTGCAACACCTCACTGAGGAGTCTGAGGGCTTAGCTTTTTATGAGCACCTTATCTTCCCCACACGAAAGTGCATGCTGGTATCACCTGCCTAGGCGAACTATGGAACGGCCAAGAAATCCAACGTTATTGACATTGTTCCTGGAATCGTTGCTATGCAACCACTCAGCGGAGATATAGAAGCATTCTAGTATCTCACACGGGCTGTCGCCCCTTGATGATCGGTAGAGCGCGGACGTGGTTATATTGCCTAGGCGGCATGAAATTGCATTGCTGCAGTTTTACGAAATGTCAGAGTTGAAGCTGGAATGGTTTATCAGGTTCCGTTTCAACGGCAGTATTAATAAACGCGATAGGGAAACAAGGAGCGAAAATATTTAATATTCTGTGGAATAACTCGAGTCACAATGAATATTTATAAAATAATCAAAGTTCAATATGGGGGCCTGCATAAACGAAACAAATACCTAAAATGTAGCACCGAATATTCAAACACATCACTGCCCCATGGAGGGAGTGATGAGTCTGAGTAGGCTATACAGAGCGGAATGATGGAGCTCTACTAGTTAGAGAACAATAAACACCGAACAGCACATCTATGAAAGAAGGTGCAGGTAATGTTATATTTAAGTGGGGTTGCATTCAGAAAAATAATATGATATCGACCACACTCGGCACATAACTAAAACAAAATTTTCCCCTATTCGGTGTGAACTCAATTGGCTTCGTATGCAATAAATATGGCTATGATTTTTCACCCTCTTCTGTCCTCGAATGATTGCAATGAACTACTCTTCCCACTTGTATTATAAGATGTTCAACTCTTTCTGCAGATTTACCACACACTGCACATGTGTCATGTTCTTGATTAAATTTCTTTTCGTAGATTAGCGTTTTATGGCACCCTGATCTAGATTAAAAAAATAGGGCGCTGCCTGTTGACTGAGTGAATAAACTTTATTGCTCTAATAAAGGAGTCTTGCTGCTTGCCCGAAGATTGCCGATGTCTTCCAGGCTGAGCGTGGTTGGCGCCCCTAGTCCAAGGCACCACTGTCCCTGGTCATCCGGCATGCGTGGCTCACTAGGTCTCTTTGGACCTTGATCTGGCTGCTGGTTAGCCGGTCCTCCCACTGCTCCGCATTTGGCTCTTTGTTACCTCAGAAAGCTACATTGTGTATGCATTCCCATGTGATATGATACAGCGTGGGGGTTGCCCCGCACCACGGACATGTATCCCTATACTGCTCCGGATACATCTTATGTAGAATGTGAAGGTTGTGGAAGGCTCCTGTTTGGAGTCTTCTCCAACATGTGGCTTCATATTGTGTTAGCGGAGGATGTGGCTGGGGATATTTGCGTCTTCTGCCTTTGATGCGGTTGAGGATAGCTGCGGACGTGAGCTCTAGCGTTATCTCCGGGCCGTCCGAGGCGTTTGACGCACCAGCTCGGATAGTAAGCTCGCGAGCTAGCTTGTCCGCCTTCAGATTGCCTTCGACTCCGGCGTGTCCCGGTACCCAGTAGATCCTATGTTGGATCTTTTCGTTGGTTCGCTGCGTTTTCAAGAGAATCCTTAGAGCTTTCTTGTTGATGCTCCCTACCATGCAGCGTCTGCACGCTTCTTGATATCATGCAACGATTCCTACCTGATTTGCCTCTCCCTATTTCTATATAATTCTGCAGTCTGCTTCTTATAAATTGAATTAATCCATTTCCTACCTTCGGTGTTCTTTTACCTGTCGCTTAAAACTTTTTATTTCTTTGTCCCTATTTCCTGCATACTTACTGGTTAGTTTCCTAGTCCTTTTTCGCCGCAGTCATTCTACGTTCTGTCTGTATAAATACATAAACGCCTTTGCTGCCCCTATTATTGCCCAATTGCTTAAGGCGCTTTACACATTATATTTTACACTGAGTTTCCTGTGCTTTGAACGATTACCAACCCATGTCTTTGTGACACCACTTCATCTGGGAGTTTGCCGTGGCCGTGTAGTGCTAGCCTTTCAACAGCTCTGTGATTATTTCTAGTCACGATTGAGCTTGTGTCCTAAGGCCCAGAATCGCATGACGAAACGCAATCCCTAACAGCATTATTCCTCTCCAAATACCTCTCATTACTTCATACATTTTGTACCCCCATAATGCCCTGTGCTTCATTACGGCGGCACAAAAGAAGCTTAAACTCCATTTTGAGGTGAAGCCCTTGCTATTATTCCGGTATATCCCAATGCGGACCCCATTTTGGTGAAAGAATATTTATTTCTTATCTTAATAAAGCTTTTATTCTTCTGGGTTGTTCATCATATTTTATTATAATGTACGCTCCTTCATCAGTGCGCCTTTCGATGAAATGAAAGAAAGGCCACGCTGCATTTGCTTCGCCGATGACGAGCTTGGAGCTTTTTTTACTGGATGGCGAGACTATGCTTTGCATTCCTTAGTTGAAGTGGAAACTGCGGTCCATTAAAACTAATGTCTGCGAGACATAGTAGGTGTGCGTTCCCTAACAGGTTTGGCAGTGCGAACTGAAAAGGACACTACGCTGTACCTGAATTGTCCGAATGATGTCTGGCGGCTGGAACTACATCAGGTTTACGATCATTTTAATCAATTGCGTTGCGATGCAACGCAATGATTGAACGCGAATGAGATGTGACGTAGGACCACTACGCTGGCCATGACCTTCCGGAATTTCGATATCGTCATCAGCACCGAATGCTTCAGCTCGGTTAGGAATTTTTCTGTCGCCCAGATGTTTACTTCTGTTAGAAGGCCACGTTTGACTGGTTCGCTAGCAAGTACCAGCATTTTGCAGGCGTGTGGCAATAAAAGCACGCAGAGTATTATATTTGCAAGCTCGTTCTCTTACATGTACATTTCTTTCTCTTTGCTGCGGACTCGCTTGAAGTCCACCCACCGCTTTCGTTTACTACTGTACTAATGCACTAGCCGTGCGAGCAGGTTCTGTAGGTTGTGTAGGCAGCGATTTTTTGACGGGGACCCATTCTTTATTTAGATTTATACATTGCAGTTTCGTGACTCGTTTGTGAGCAAGTCGCGATTTCGGAGATGGTCATGGTGTCCTCTGGGAGGCCCTTTTGTCTTCTCTTCCTCCAGACGACTGGTCTGACTGCCTTGGAAGTGCGGGCGGGTTTTATTCGCTTGAGGCAAATACAGATATGAATATGACCGCTGCCCCAAGTGTGCTAGTGTGCTTCAAATATTAATGAAGAATGGGAGTCCCTAATCGACCGAGTCAAGTTGAGATTAGTAATGCCTTGACTTTATACTTCTGCGTACCTCTAATCCCGGGCGTTGGCTCGTGCTATTGAGAAGCTCCAGACTGACGTCTTCGCCTATCCACTGTAGTTCTAAGCTTACCGAGTTGTCACTGTTGTAGACCCAGACAGTGGACCCCGCGTTATATTGTCTTTCGAGGATGAGAGGGTCTGCTGGGTAATCACTTCAGATGCGCGTTATCTTCGCAAATTCTTCATCCCTACTTTTTCGAGTGTACGCGTGCAGATGGAGCATATGATAACCTTGTGTTTCAATCGATTGCCGGCGATTTTGACAGCCATCCCTTCACAGGCGCTATTGCTGGCGGTTTCTGTGGAGATCAATATGTATCTTACATATAGCTCTTCCTCATGTAGATCGCTGCACGGCCCTTGCGGACTGTGCTTCCAGTTTTAGTTTTTACCATGTAAAATTCTTGAAAATGACAATAAGGACAATTTCACTGTGTTTTCGCTCCTAGTGAAAAACAATTCTCTGGCGTTTCCTGGCACTGTTTATGCATGTTCGGCATTAATAGACACCTTTACCCGCAGAACATAGGATAAATATTGTTCCTACCGCTCCACTCAAACCCGTATAGTCAGTGACGAAAGGGACTTTGAGATCACGATTTGGAAGTGCATGGCTCTGCAGTGTAGCGTCAGAAGCCCGCGAAAAAAATACTGCCTTGACGTGCAGTAGTTTGTTTGTGAAAACGGTTGGCGACGTGTACACCTGTGGGCCATTTTGAGATTTTTTGTAGCTTATAGAGATAGGTTTTCATTGAACGTAGGGTCCGTGTCTTTGAAACGTGGTAATTAATCAACAAAGACAGCCTATTGGTCCGCTGTATCTCTTTGAATTGAAACCCACCGCTATGGGTATGTTTGCGCCCGCTTCCTCGAGCTCAGGAGAAGAACACGATGACCTATCACCAAGCTCGAAAACAATATAGCATTGTGGACTGCTTCATTGAGGACGTTGAAATGTTTAAAGTTCCATGTTATTGATCCAGAGCTTACGCAAGAAGTAACGTTCACGAAAGTGCTGTTCCAGAAGTGGAGACTGGTAACAACCGCAAATATTAGTGCTATTGCTGCTGCGACATTGCTAGAATATGCTGATTCGAGCGAAGTGCCTGCGGAAGTAAATATATCTCTACTAAGGCTTTTTGGGAAGCTTTTTTGAGTCTGGTTTTCCGAGGCCGCCTTGCTAACAACAAGGTTCAGTTCATTGAATTGCATTTTGTTTTTTGTGGCATGACAGCGCTGGGGGCGTTTTAAAGCACTTCACGTTCAGAACTCGTAGCAGTTCTGATCAGTCTACCAAGCACTACTGACTGCTAAAATAGGAGAGATATGGCTGACGAAGGAAGCACTAATGTTCACAAAGGCAGGAAAAAGAAATATTTATTTGCAGTTACTATACGTTCTGACCACTGAATTCGGTAATGTGTGTCACTTTGGTCTAAAGAGCCATCCCTTTGTTGGTGGCTGACATGTTTCACATGGTCTCATCGCTATACCTTTGAGTGTAAATTATGTACCCGGTTGAGCAAAGCATAAAAAAAGTCCGCATAATTTCAGAAGGCTGTGGCCCTGCGGACGTGACAGTAGCGTGGGCCACACCAAAGGAAACTATTCCTTACAAAATTGCGTTCTCTTTAAACGGTGCCAAGAGCCATTCGAGTGTCACGAGCATGAAGAAAGTTTTCAGAATGTTCGCAGTTCTTTCTTGAGAGGCGTTCGGTTGTTAGAACAATCATGTGAGCGTTCACTGGGATCATCTTACGATGAAGTAGAGTAGTGACGTGAGCACCAGGAGTCCACTGAAGACCGGTGACGATGCGGCGCTTACCCAGCCTATTGAGGGACAAAGAAAATACTCTCGGTAAGAACTTCGAGGATGGACATAGGTTATTAGAAGTCCGATTGCAGTGTTCCTGTTTGGGACAATATTTATCAGAACTGTCAGTGCGCAGTAATTCATGTTTTTTCTGGCTTTGCTTGCACAACCTGCAGTTTATACCTTGCGGTACAGTTCAAGATGTACAAACCTTGCCACTAATACAGCGGCGCACGAAAACATACACGAATCACTGAAATTACTGGTCATTAAACAATGTTTAGACGAGAGCTCAGAGGACAGTTTAGATTCACACCCCGTGAGCTTATTGAACTAAAAAAAATGTAGCTTTTGAACGAAATAGGCTTTATGAATCAGTGACAAGAAATTCCGTTGGAGAGGAATGCGCTGGTCATCTTTTTTATAGGCGTAAATTTTGCATGTTAGCTAGTAGATTTGATTTAACGTGATTTCACACTCAAGAAAATCAATTCGTAATGGTCATTAAAAAAATATTATTCGTCGCTTCTTTAACTGTAGTAAAGTTTTACAGAGATGACACAATATCATAACCACGTCAACTTTTGTGCTCTAGACAACTGTTTAAAATGTCGCGCGGGACGGGGATTGCAATTCATCACGTGCCACACGAAGCATTCGAGGAGCGCTTTTTTCTAGATTATGGCATAAGCGTATCATGTATATGCTTGTAGGTAAACCTGCGTCTAGGTGGAGGAAGCTCAGCTTAGTTAGCATTTAACGAGACAGGCAGCTGTTCTGATAGGTATATTCTTGGAATCTTACCTGGAGGTGGCATCGTGAGAGTGCGGTACGCGTTCCATTCGTAGAACGTGCCTTTAACTGTGTTGCGGTAGTGAGCGCTAACGTTGTAATGTGCTTCGGGTTTCAAATTGCCGATTATGTATTCCTGGCTTTTAACGGCGGCGTAGCCGTGGGGAGTGCAGGTTTTCTGGGGAGAACCGAGGAGGCAGACATTGAAGGAGATCAGGCCTTCTTCGAACTTTGACTTCCACGTTGCCTGCAGTGACGTTGAGTTGAGGGGCCGCAGGTTGAAGTCTGTAATCACGGCAGCTGTAATATTTAGAAAAAGAGTTAAACTCTGCAATCATCTACTTTGGATTCGTTTGTGTCGAATGGAGGAACTCAATCTCTTGCTTACAATTTCAACAGAATCGCGCAATATTTCTTGTGGCACTTAGAAGAGGAATCTCCACAGGTAAGCAGCAATCCCCAGCCACCTCGCTTTGGTTCCAAGACAAAACGAGACATCGTTCTACACTCCGAAAGATGTTCACCCCGTTACAACATTTACGCAGGTGCACGTCATATCTGGGTTACGGACAACACGGAGGCCCTTGGGTGAGAGTGAATCAGTTGCAGATGGCGCTCAGTGAAAAAAGTTCGTTCTAGTGAATGTCGATTTTCTCCTCGCTAGATAATCTGTCATGGGCCCGCTGTTGGCCGGGAAACTATTTTGTGTTTTTCATACTTAGCACTGCAACGTCTGCTCTGCGGAGCGCGAGGCGACAATTTTGATAACTTTGTTGCTATCACCTGCTGAACCGTTATTCCCACGTTTCTGGAAGCCGTCGCCTCACCCTGTAGTGTACGTTTAATTCGAACTTGAAGCCGGGACTACGAGATAGAAAGCAATTAACGTGTTTGAAAGTGTGCTTTCATAGTGTTTGGGTAAAGTAAATCACTAAATAGGTCTTTGTTTGGATTTAGTGGATTTCATGATTACGTAACGACGACCACTGTGGCAGTGTCTGTTATCGACAAGGGAGATGCTGTTGCCTTTTTTGGCATTGTCTATGGTATTTCCCGCGACATAGACACATATATTTTATGCGACCGACAAAGGAGATGTTATCGATTTCAGAGAATGGCCGGAATCTTGCGCTAGATTTCCTTGATCGCTATTTTACTGTATGAAGTATATTGCTATCCCAACCCAAAAATGTCAACGAAACTACAGGCTGATAAATTTATAGGCTGACATAAGGAAACATTTTTAACTCTAGCGAAATAAGAATATATTTAACGACCACTTTTATGCACATCAGAGGAAACCAAGCTTGAGAAAAAAAAACTTACATAAACCGGAAAGAGATTCAATCTCCACATCTCTGCTGCTGAGGACAGCCTCCTGAAACAGAGAAAGAAAAACACAAGTCATGCTGCAGCCAACATGAAGCAATAAACAGCCTAGCGCTAAATGGTTATGGTTATGGTTAATGGGGGTTTAACGTCCCAAAGCAACTCAGGCTATGAGAGACGCCGTAGTGAAGGGCTCCGGAAATTTCGACCACCTCCTGGGGTTCTTTAACGTGCACTGACATCGCACAGTACACGGGCCTCTAGAATTTCGCCTCCATCGAAATTTGACCGCCGCGGCCGGGATCGAACCCGCGCCTTTCGGGTCGGCAGCCGAGCGCCATAGCCACTCAGCCACCGCGGCGGCTAGCGCTAAATGGGTGAATGCAGCAGGTATGCAGGTATGGTGCAGATTTATTGCGCGCACAAACGAGTGGAGGGCTTCAGATATCATTGTCATCGTCACCTCGGCTAAGCACACTGCAAGACACAGGCCTCTCTCATATTCCTACATTAAGCCACTCTTGCATCAGCTGTGACCAACCCTATCATTAGTTTTTAAATTACCGTATGAACAGGGGTTATGATTTCTTCTAGGTTTGATTTACCTTCTGTATGTCAACCATCTATAACATCTGAAATAGATTTATTGATTCATTCTTTTAAGTCAAAGGACCTGAAGAACTCTCTAAAGTAGAAAGGCGCGATGACATGACAACTTTACAAAACGTTTATTAAGGGAGAAGAAGCGAGAAAAAAAGTGTTATCTGCCACGTGACACCTTTGAGATTACCGCGTATTTTCAGGTGCCGCTTGGAGAAAAGTATGAATCTTCTCTGCTCCGTTCCTGGGAAACGCTTTCTGAAGCTGTCCCGACCTTGTTATTGTCACCCGTATCGATATATTGTACAGTCGAACATATGTAAGTTCGAAATGAGGGAATTGAATCAATAGTTCAATCAATCAATCAATCAATCAATCAATCAATCAATCAATAATCAATCAATCAATCAATCAATCAATCAATCAATCAATCAATCAATCAATCAATCAATCAATCAATCAATCAAATAAATAAATAAATAAATAAATAAATAAATAAAATAAATAAATAAATTTATTAATAACTATATAAATAACAGGGATTTCTAAGTAAAAGGACGGAAATAATTCACGGTGCACTAAATGCTTCTCCACATGTTGAATTCACTCTCTGGAGTAAAAAATACAACGCACTTTATAGATGGCGGAAAAAATAACGAGGTAATGATAATTGAAAAATTCGGGTAACAATTTTTTACATCGAAAACAAACAAGTGTGAGTGCATCTATTAAAAATCTTTATGAACTGCGAATTAGTAAAGGTTTTTGAAAAATGAGGAACCCGAATATTTGGTCGTTAATTATGATTGCGAATGACAGCGTTGGTTTGAACATGCTACCGCTGACAGTACCTAGATGCACGCGAACGACCAATGAGATATACGACGTTGCGTTTTGTTCCAGCTATATATTGTTCCCACTTAAAGAAATAACGTTCGCTCGGGGATATCGGCATGCATAACCATAAAGCCTGTGCAAAAACGCAATATCAACTCTGCGAACTTCATGCGAGATTTAACACTTACCCTCTTTTGTGGGCTGCTGTATGTCGTCGCGGACAGGCTTGCGACGAGCAACACATGCGCGAGGAACCGCAAATTCGCTGCCATTGTTTCTCCTGCGACCGCGGTGAGCGAATGACAACGCCCTACTGCGCAGCAACCGCTGGCTGCCTTTTCATTCAGCCCCTTATCTTTCCCATAGGCAGGCGCTCCCAGACGGCACTGCTGTAGACGAGCTATGAAATGCCCAATGCACCCGGTGCAATAGACGTAGCTCTGGCAATCGTTGATGTTGCCACCCCGTGACTCAACTACGATAGGGAGGTATTCAAGTATGGCTCGCGGCAGTCGTCATTGGCGTTCCGATTAGGTTCAAATGCACTCCTGAGAGCCATGTACGACCGGATCGAACAAATGTGTTGGCAGCTCTCGTAAAGCGCGCCGTTTCGGAAGAAATCGGTGAGTTTAAATGAAAAATGAATAAACGTGATAGAGCAAGGAAGTAAAAAAATATTTAGTGTTGGTTGAAAAACTGCGCGAAATTAATTTAGGCTATATTTAGCCTCATACATAAAGCGGCTTTCTCGAGTTGAAACACGAGTTAATAGTGCCCGGCAGTGCCCGGCAGTTTGTCGACGTCAGTGACAAACGAAGCCATCAGTCACCGAAAGCAAGGAATGCCAAGGGTAATGTATGTCTATATTTTAATTTGTAGAGTTGATCAAGGGTAATTAGTACTCTAATAGCTTAATGGCTGAAAGAACAATGGTTACAACACACACGCACACGAACAGTTACGGAACTAAATATATATATATGGATATATAGGTATATATAGGCTATATATATATATATATATATATATATATATATATATATATATATATATATATATATATATATATATATATATATATATATATATATATATATATATATATATATATATATATATATAATGCGTGTGGGGGATAGTAAACAAGGGAACAAAAAATATATCAGTGAACCTAAGAATCTGGGAAAAATGATACAGTAGCTGTCATTGTAACCATAAACTATTTAAAACACCTACGTACGCTGTGCTTCCTCGCTGCGCCACTTAATCACCACTCGCGCTTCTGGAAAGACCTTCTTATCAAACACGCAGTTCTCGATGAACTACGCACAGAAAGCCGTACATTGACTCGAAAGAGGGCGTTTGTTCTAACACTTATTTGGCTCAGATACCGGAATCGCTATTGCCGACAGAGGACTGCAATGGATAAGCAGTGTTTTTCTTAGCCAGTGCTAATCTGGAGAGCCTTGAGACGACACAATGCCGTCTGTTCGTCACGGCAATGGCCCGCGGCTGCCAAACAAGTTCGACAGTTGCTAGCTTATCGCGTACATATCTTACACTCAAGAGCTTGGCCTCTCGTGAGTCCACCTCCGTTGCAGACACATCTGCCTACAACAGGCATGTACGTGACCTGCGACATATCGTCGAAAATAGATAACCTGCACGACACAAAAGGGGGATTTTTCAGTTCTCAGTGGGAGGAACAGTTCATGACGCATTTAATGTCAAACAACATTATTCATTTAACGAGGTGGATTTGTCAGATGCCGCGCCCCTTGTGAACTTTCTTTCATTGAGTTTGCTTTTGAGCGACAAAAATATTGTGAATCGTATCTGAAGCGAGGAAAGTATGCGGTGACAAAAAGATTATCAGAATTGGGCATGAAATTTTGGGTGAAGTTATGAGTATTATCTTGTCTACGTGTGAAAAAAAAACACGTATGAAATGCATCCCGGCATGTTAACAGTTACATGCAGCTCATAGGTGAAATAGTTAATACAGGCTTCTGGCCATAATATGCCGGTAAGAGTTTGAGCGCTAAGTGTTTCTCTCATGTCCGCCATCCAGCACACTACGCGGTTTGATATCACATTAAGAAAGAAGTGGCGATATTATCGAGAGGCTTATCGCCAACTTTTAAAGGCATATTTATTGCAGGGCTTGGGTTCATTCTCAATGTCGCAAGGATTGAATAAAAAAAAACAAAGATGCAAGAGCAAAAACGAAAAGAATTTGGTTAATACACAGTGAAGTCGATCAACGGAGAATCTTCAAAATACGCGCAAGCAAACAATATTTTACCCTCAGGTGGCTTTTCGCAGGACGTACTTTGTATATCCCGTTGATCCAGTGACACCAGCGTGCAAAGCACTTCAGAGTATCCTATTCGCGCATTGGGCGGAAGTTTGCAAGACGTGGTTGGGTGTTCAATGCTTTACGTTTTCGCGTGAGCTGATGTCACCTCTTCCGTGATTTCAATCACGGCATGGATGTGCTACGAAACTTCGCCATCATGATTATAGCATTTAATTATTTTTCCAAATGAAGCGGGACATTCTGTGAAAAAGCAACGTCCTGCACTTGATAACCTTCGCAGAAGAGAGAGGAGGAATATACCGGGAGTGGTGAAGGCTGCGGCGATGGGTCCAGCTACCATTCCAGTGATGTGGCCCAGCCGACAGATAATAAGTGCATTGACACTGCGCAGATTATCAGTCTCCTTTTAATCGGTGGGTGACACTGCATCATGTGCAGATACGATGAGGGAATTCATAGATATTGCATGTAAGGGCCTTGCGTATGTGTAAACCACTACGGAAAAGAAGCAGTCACCAATAGCTCTTTGTTGAAGCACGTACCTTTGTTCCATAGACGCACTTCTGAGCGGCATTTAACAATTTTCAGCATTTTCAACACAATTTTGACGATACACTGAACAAATGAGATAATCATTGCGTGTCCACATATTTAATATATGGCTAGCTATAGAAGATGCAAAAGATACCTCCTAGGGGAGGCACCTTTATCACGGGAATAATCGTTTATCACGCTCAATAAAATATAAACTTATTTGAACCTCTGTTACGACCGAGGTGAACAGCACCACCGCATTCCTATATCCGTTCGCAAGAAATTAAACTCATGCTGTGTATGGACTGAAAGAGACTGTATACCTCGAAAGCTAGCTTTCATAATTCTGAGGTTGTTTCGTATTAAGATGCCACCGGAAGTTTATGTGCGGGACAAACTACTGCCAAGTAGAGCCCAGGAATTCAAGCTCAGAGATGGGGAAAGCAAGAGGTTCGAACTTTATTTCACTTGCGTGTTCGCTTAACTTTATCTGAACTGCTAGGAGCTGTAGTGCAGAAGAATACATCACTAAAAACAATGTAATGAAGTAATCACCGATACGTTCCTCTCTGTTTGGCCGTAATATATCGAATATCAGAAATACGCAAATCATTTTAAGGCAGAAGCCTTGATTTATGTTATTTGCTGCATCTATTTCAACTGCACAAAATGAGGGCAGAGTGATAAATGTGCATGAAGCTGTCTCAGAAGACACTTCTATTTTCCCATCCAAGAGTACACAAAAACAAGAGCAGTTTCTCTTCCTTTCATACATGTTTGCACAGTACCAGTGCTGAGTGCAGAAAATCGGTGGAGGATGTCTTACTTGCTACAACATTATGTGCTTGAATAGCTACGGGGTAAGTGCTCTATAAGGTAAGGTGGGCCCAGCTGGCAAAGTACAGGGTTAATTGGAGAGACATGGGAGAGGTCTTTGCCCTGCAGTGGGCGTAGTCAGGCTGATGATGATGATGATGATGAAGTGCTCTATGCCCAGAAGTTGGAAATTGAGAGAGTAACGAAAAGGCTTGAAATAAGTTTGAGCACAGCGTAAAGTACTGCGGTAAGGAAAATGCTAGATGTAACTTTAAGGCGGACTAAAAGAGCAGAGTGGCTGAGGGAACAAATGCGAAGTGGTGATATCCCATCCAAAACCCAAGTGACATTCGTGTGGGGAGGGCATGTAATGCGAAGGGTAGATAACAGGAGGTCCTTCAGAGCCGATAGGATGAGGCAAACTTAGTAGGGGGCGCAAGAGAGTCATGTGGACGAAGTGATATAATGAAGACAACGGGAATAAGGTGGCCACATATTTGCACGAGAGGTCACCTTGAGAGCGCTTTGTCCTGCAGTAGACGCAGTGAGGCTGATGTTTATGAGAATGATGAATTGCATCTAGTAATGCCAGTACCGAATGGTGCATGAATACACCGTAAAGTCAGTTGCTTCACAATGGTTCACTCATAGTGAGGGCTCAAATAAGATGCCGTGTTCATCGCTAAAAAACAACGACATGAATTACAGTTTCAAGATCTTTTTTTTCCGGCAGATACTGTTCACATCGATTTTTAGCGATGTTAACTGTGATAATTCTCGCGCTTTCGCCTGGTTCTCCCCGTTCGGCAAGTAAAAGAAGGAGGGAGTGGTGAATTGTCATTGAGAATATTCAAGGAGAAAATTATAATTCGTGACGTATAACCACAAGCTAGCATTACGTACGTTCCTCGGGAACATTACTGAGAGCTCAAGGCAGAAATTTACGTTTACGACTGGCACTTTCTTTTCCATTGCCACTTTTCTGCCGATTTTAAGTATAAAAATAACAGTTCCTGGTACCAGTGGCTGGCACATTTACGAAGCACAATTTTCAAACAAGCACACTGGAATAAAGAACAAACGCACAAGAACAGTGAGGTTCTACGTTGTCATCATCGCGCGGTTTAATGTCTATTATGGCCGACTATTAAACGACGTTTGCAAGCGAAGTTATCACGAGTACACCTTGAACCCTATGAGGTACGGAGTGCGGAATCTCTTATGAGAATTATTGGCGTAGTACGTTAGGAATTTCTTAAAAATGAAGATGCCTGCGTGACATTGCATGCCGGTGGGCCATGAAATGTCGAACCAAGTAATGATGAAGAAGTCTTTTCGAGAGGGGTTGCATTTGCTGGGCACTGTCCGGGTTGGTACCGCTCGTTGCCTGCCAAACGGGCGACGGCGTTCTCGCGATTACAACGCACAGGTGGAGGTATAGCGCCAAAGAAATGGTAGACGCCGGAGAGCGGTTTGCAACAGGAAGAAAAAAAATTAACCACCGAAATGTATTGGTTAAACTAAACGCGACGTAGGCGCGCTAGCACAATGTCTTTGCTTAACTTTTTGTATCTCCGTTAATCTTGGTGTTTGCGCTGCCAGGGTTAAATCACTTGTTAAATCTGAGCGATCAATTTTTTTCATACGCAGGAAATACGGAAGCATGCGCTCTTTCTGCTCCGCTTAAGTAGTAATGAGGAGCACACCAGAGACTTCTATTATTGTTTTTTGTTCTGTCCGGAGTTCTGGTTATATATGAGTATTCTTTTTTCATTCCATCTCTCCCCTACTATAAGCAAAGGGAGATTTCCCTCTCTGTTTTGCCATTTATCAACTGTTGTATTTGTCTCTTTTGTTAATTAACCCCCAGACAAGACGGCTTTTTCGCTGGGAAGGTAGTTAGTGCAAACGTGAATATTGGGCGCAAGCAAATTGCTTTTCAGTTGGGTTTTGGTTTCCTGGATCAGTTGCGCGCGGAAAGAAGTTGCTGAAGACGACATCCAAAGCCCAGCACGTGAGGCTGGCAGGTAAGCACGCGGGATGCTCTGCTACGGCTATAGTCAAAAGGTAGCGCGCCCCAATCATATCGCGACTCCTTACTTACTATCAAAACGCTATCCCGATGATTACGACCCGGAATGCGCACTATGTGGCGAAATAGCCACGTACGATGGAATATTGTGTGACTGTAAAGAGCAGACGCCATCGGAATCTCTAATACAATTTCTACTCTCCAGCAATGGGCGGCCGTGTTGATCGGCTCAGACCTGGGCGTTCAAACCCAGGCCATTGAATGAGCTACTCAGTTAGCTGTCAGCCATGGACTGATGGCCACCTAGCACGGACCATCTGCATTTTGCCTTCTGAAGAAATAAAGGTTTTTCAATCCAATCGCGGGGATGGTGTGTAGGTCTAATGCAGTGGCCAACAAAGCGGATGTGTTCGCGCCACGCTTGGTTCGATACCCACTAGCTGCCACAAAATTATTTATTTTTGTTCATTTGTGCTCGCCTCCACCCTCGCATCTCATAGTCCCGCATTCGCACACCGTTACGGACCTCAGCGTCAGGGTCTTGGTGCGAAAAAAAGATGAACTCGTGGACATCAGAGAACTTTGATTGCCTTTAGCAAGCAGTCCCCTGCCACAGCTAGCATAACATGAGAGCCGAACGGGAGTGAGTATATAGCTAAGGAGCAGGTAGGAACATCGGGAAAAAATACAAATAGAAATAAAAAGCGAGAAAATGAAAATAAAAAGGTTAACACCAGCAAAAGTACAAATAGACTAGACCAAAATAAGGAAAAGAAAGCAAAAAGAAAACTGTAAAAATAAAACGAAGGGTTCACAGACTACCTCGCCGTGACAAGTATATGTAAGCATAAAGTGCGCCACCTCAAAGGTGTAGCGTATGCTAGGACGGCTCATAATTGTTGATAGCCGCACCCATGGACTGGCTTGAGTTGGGGATAAGAATTAATGGTGAATATTTTAGTAATCTGCTGTTCGCTGAGGTAGTTGCCATGATAAGTCACTCAGGATATGAAGTGCAAAGCATGGCCAATGAGTTATACAAGCAGAGCAGAACGGTGGGTACGAAAATTGATATGCAGAAAACTAAAGTAGCGTTCATCTGTCTCGGAAGAGAACAGCAGTTCACAATTGATAACAAGGCACTGGAAGTGGTAAAGGGATGTGTCTGTTTGGTCCAGATATGGACCGGAGATTCAAATCACAAGAACAAAATAACTAGAAGAATAAAAATGGGGTGTAGCGCATTTGCCAGGTTCACGCAGATCATGAATGGCAGCTTACCAATGTCTACCAAGAGGAAAGTATATAACAGCTGTATTTTACCCTAATTCACCTATAGGCAGAAATGCGGAGGCTAGCAAAAAGGGTTCAACTTGAGGAAAGCGCAGCGAGCTATAAAAAGAAGAGCGATACGTGTAACGTTACGAGACAGGAAGAAGTCAGAGTAGGTCAGGGATTAAACACGGGTGAATGACGTGCGAGGTGAAAGGCTTGGAACGTTCTAATTCTTCATTGTGGTAAACCAGTGGTTAAAAAGGAAACTTTCACAGAAGCTCTGTTCCTCTAGAGAACAAGTAGGAGAGTAGTAAACAACACTGGCTCTTAGCAATGAAATTTTGCTAAAATGTGCTGTTACATCCAAACTGCTTCCTAAAGTTGGTAATAATTATTCGCATGCCGTTCTGAAAGCTTGTTTTGTCTTGCATTTTGAGGCCTCATGCGCCATGAGGACTCATGGCTCAAGGCTAGGTTCAATGTATCGGTTCCAGACATTTAGTGCGAAAACACTACTTCACAAAATGTGACATTTGTCTGAAGACTCTCAGATACCTGCAGAAAGAAAATAAATATTGACGTTACTGGGTTTCCAACCCGCGGATGCGCTAACGAATAAGCTTCGCTGGCAACTGCACGAGATCACTTTTGTGTCGCCACAACGTTTTCTTTACTGCATGGAAAAATTAGGCAACAACAATCACGCCTCGCGTTTAACTGCCACACTTTAGCTCTGTGCATTGCACGTCATTGTCTTCATGAACTTCGGGCCGTGCGCAAAAGGCACAATTAGCCTCCTACCACGCAAAATCTGCAGGCGGACTTGAAGCCTCTGTGACATGAAAGGAAACTTCCCTGAGACGGTGGACCCCTCATTTGCGCTTTGAAGTAGGTGGCGGTAGTGACAGAGACATGTACGCTGGGCACGTTGGCAGAAACGCAGCACTCGAGCAAGAGCCCACTGGCGTTGTTTGGGTAAATTGTCAATTAGGAAGGAAAAAGTTGGACTCAGTTGAGTTAGAGGAGGCGAGTAACGTGGTTGAGATTTTAAAACGAGCGTGACAAGCCCAGGGCGACTCATTCTGCTCGGAGATCGACAGCGCACCTGTACCTTCATACCAACAAAAGTTAGCGGTGGTGTTCACATGCAAAAACCCGCGTTCGCACATTATTTCGTGCTTTTTAACTGCTTCGCAGAGTGTGCGCTTTTTGATGGATTTCATTATTAGAACTTTAAGCCAAGCTTTTCAGTGCACACAGTACTGTTTGCTGCTAAATGAAGGTATGACATGGCAAACAAACAAACGCTACAAAATATCATTGAGATAGCAAAGAATATCTTTATTTGAATTTGTAGTAAGTTTTGCAGATGAATTTTTTAACGTGTACTGCATTTGGTAAAAGCGATGCCCATTTCAGGGTTACTGGCATATTTATCATACTCTCATATATGCAGCATAAATAGTCAAATAAATTATGCGTACCACACTAAAGAGCAACAAATCCCCATTTTATCTCACACGACTGCCATTGTGGGCGCAAAATGAGGGTTCCCTACACCATAGAAATACTACCACACAAACATGCGATCCGCTTGCACGCTCAAAGAGCCTGATGCACTGTAGTAAACAGAACGGAAATATTTCCTGACTTCGAGAGTTTTGTCTTGAGTAGCGCCGAAGCTTGGTGCTCAGAGTACTCCTGCGCATGTTCATGCCGCCCATCTTGCGACGAAGTGCAGTAACGGCATCAGAACCAAGAGTCCGCTAGAGGCAAGTGACGACGCGGCGCCTTCCCAGCCTAGTGGGGAAGAAAAAGAGATCATAATGGTACTATCTTAGAGTTAGTGCTAACTCACATGTTTCTTTTTGCAATAATATACTTTGACCACTCATTGCGCATTGACGATTATTAATGCGATAAGCCCCATTCAGCCGCGAATACGGCGTATACACAAAAAAGTGGCTACTCTAAACCTCATGATGGCAGAGTGTCAGCAAATCGATAGTCACAGAGAGTGGACGCTATTAAATAGATGACAGATTGTTCTTGTTCGACATTCTCGGACAAAAATTTTGATTATTGTAAAATTTTAAAGGACTGTTATGGAAATATTGAAGGTAATGGTCCATTTTTTCGGTGTGCGGCAAAATCTTTCTTTTAAAGTGTTTCCACTCGCCAGCATTGAGCAGTTAAGTCTGTCATGAAAAAGGAAAGGGAACTTTCTTGACGGCAGCAAGAATGTTAATAGCAAAAAATGGAAGCCCGTCTACGGGATGTCTGTGACTTTATTGATTGTTATAGCAAAATCGCACTATATATAAAAAATTGCGTTCATAAACTTTTTCCCGTTCAAAATGCTTTTGACTAAACTCGTTGGGTAGGTACTGAATAAATGATGGTTACAGGACAAACGATAATTAGTAGACACTAGGTACTAATTAGTAAACACTAAATAAAAGTTCATGGTCAATAACTAAGAGAAAATCAACCTTGATTGAAAATTTGTTACAGCTATTAAATAGTTTGAAAACGTTATGATTAACTGGCTCTAATTAGTACTTGGCGGAGTTAACTAGTGCTAAAAACGCGGAAAATGCTTATGGATTAACCGCACGCAAGGACCACAAATGCAACCGGTGATTTTTCTCGTCGTCTTTGTTCACAGTTGTCATGTTATTCATTTTGTTATTTATCAGGCAATAGAAACCTTCCCACGAATACAGAGCAGCGCCAAAACGTACTGGTACGAGCGAAATTGACGCTCACTGAACAGTGTCGAAAGGAGAGCTTAGAGCAGAATTTCAGATAAGACACAGTGCATTGCCTAAATAGAAAGAGAGAAAAAAAAAACTAGCATTCAGGTCATGCAGGCTTCGCATATCTGTGCGCAGAATTCATGTTTTCGGAGAGCAAGAAGCGGCTGATCTTTTTAATATCTGTAACTTTCCAGAGTGGTGCAGAACAATATTTCCTCGCATTGAAGGAAATGAACTGTGGTTAATAAGTTCGAAGCAAAATCATGTTTGCATATTTAATAGTATCAAAAATAAATAATTAATAATTATGTTTCACTGAGATAGCCTGACAGGATTACCTAGCTAAATTTTATTCTCCAGAAAACAGTGGTAAATGTAAGGTCTTGCTGTAAAGGCTCTCCGCCCAGCACCACAACAGACATATGAAGGGTTCTTCTATGCGATGTAGAAATAAATAATGCCGTCTATCAGCACAGCGCCTATATGCTCTTGGGATGTCATAACGTGGCGTGCAGTAATAAAGTGGCCACTCCACTCGGTTCCCTTGAGAGTTAGTGAGTGAGGCAACTTCCAATTGCATATAGATACCACACTGGAGCCTTACCTGGAGGAGGCATCTTGACGGTGCGAGTGGAATGCCACTTGTGGTATGCGCCTTTAACCACTATGTCGTAGCTAGCACTAACGCTGTATTGCGCATCGGGCTTCAGGTTGTCGAACCTGTATTGTTGGCTTTTAGCGTCGGTGGTGTAGTGAGTACACGTCTTGTCAAAGGGAACGAGTAGACAGACTTCAAAGTACATCGTGCCATCTTCGTACTTTGTCCGCCATGTTGCCTGCAGGGACGTTGAGCTGACGGGCTGTAGGTTGAAGTCAGCAATCACGGAAGCTGTAACATTTAGAAAACAATTAAACTCTGCAATCATGCCGTAATTGCTGCGTTTGTGTGGAGTGAGCGAACTGATGCTAGTATCCTAAAGATAGACAAGAAAACAGCACTCATTTCTGGCAGCTCTAAAAAAGCGACCTCTACAAGCAACCGGCAACGCCATGCCGACAAAGGAGCTACCTATTCTGCATTCCTCAAACTCGCCAACCATAATAATAATAATAATAATTGGTTTTTTGGGGAAAGGAAATGGCGCAGTATCTGTCTCATATATCTTTGGACACCTGAACCGCGCCGTAAGGAAAGGGATAAAGGGGGGAGTGAAAGAAGAAAGGAAGAAGAGGTGCTGTAGTGGAGGGCTCCGGAATAATTTTGACCACCTGGGGATCTTTAACGTGCACTGACATCGCACAGCACACGGGCGCCTTAGCGTTTTTCCTCCATAAAAACGCAGCCGCCGCGGTCGGGTTCGAACCCGGGTCGCCATCCACGCTGACTTCGTTTTTGAGTTAAAAGAGACATCATTAAGAACTTGGAAAGCTGTGTGCTTTATTTGCAGCGTTTTCCTGGTGTTGCCAAAGGCCAGTCCGGTCAGGCAGTCACGTGTTAGGTGTGGCTTAAGCGGAACGTCGATGGTCTTTCCCTTATCGATGCAAACGGGGAGATGTTGCGCCAAAAGCCCTTTGCTTCGTGCGAACACTGCTCACTCAATGCCGCGTGGTCTGCATGCGAAGGAATGTGTTCTCGCCCTACTGTACGTGAGGTAAAATTCTTTTTATGTGTAGCTTTTTCTTCCTTACGACCTCTTCAGTGCTGAGAATGAGCTCAGAGCCCAAAGCGACAATTTCTACAACTATGCGGCTATCACGCGCCCGCAACCAGATCAGATCCCGCACTTATGAAAACTTTAAAGAACGTCTTCTTGGGCGAGTTGGTCACAATTCATCTTTGGTACTAGGCGCGAACACACACAGAACACAAGGAAGGGAACGGGACAGAGCGTTCTGTCCGGGACAGAGCGCTCTATCCCGTTCCCTTCCTTGTGTTCTGTGTGTGTTCGCGCCTAGTACAAAATATGACTTATGAAAACCATCGCAGCAGGCTTGTGGCTAACATATGATGTGAGCTTGAGGCCGTGAGACCAAGGCTAAAACGGGCAGAGTGATGGGATGCCATTTTAATTGAAAAAAAGATGTACCAGGAAGCTATTTTTTTGCATTAAAGAGCATTTTATTAGTAGGGAAGCAATGGGAGCCAATATGGACTCGCCTGTGGAACGAGACAAGAGTCCATGGGAAACGAGACAAGAGTAAACGTATCTCAGGGTGTGTAAAAAGATGCAAAGTATTAGCCATCAGACTGCGGACCTCTCAGTGATGGTATAGGTTGGTTCATGCAGGGTGAGATAAGAATATAATTTCAAATCAATTACACTGAATCAAGCTCAACGTGAATAGCAATCGTATGGTCTGAGAACTTACAAAGTTTCGCAGGTGTTTCCTTCCACACCTCACGCTTGGTTAGGGCAGCTTCCTGAAACAGGGAGAGAAAAAAAAAAGCCAGGCTGGCGTAGTCAGCACCCAAACCACTCTCTTGTTCACAACTCGTGAAGGTAACAAGTGTTTATGCTTGATGAAGAATGATTGAAAAACCAGTAGTTCAGTCCGGTTCATATTTATTTGATATATAATAACATGAGAAGCTTTTATCATTTGTGCAGGCCTAATTTGTTGTGTTAGTTTGCTTAATAGTTTGACATTTACGTAAGTGTGAGGTCGTCTATAGATTTCTTAGGCATTCATTTTGTTGTAAGAAAGCATTGAAAGGATTGTTCTATAACATGGAAACTTGGCAACGCTTTTATTAAGAGAGGAAGAGAGTGAGACGGTACTTCTAATGCACTGTCTTAAGCGCCCTAAAGCTGCGCCATGCGTCCCACATAAATTTTATTCTTTTCATTTAATTCAGGAATAAAGAATTTAAAGAAAATCACATCGCATAGCGGCCGTAGTGGAATCCGCTGCAGATTGTCTGAATAAACATCACCAAACGGGAATGAACGGTAGCTTTCTATTCAAGCAACCATGCGGTTCAAGTTAGATCGTTTTTTCCCTATAGGTTTCATCTTACACGTACAATTTTGAGCATTCTTTTGAGTCCTAGGCTTTGCAAAACACCGACACTGGTTTCTTATCAATATCTTCTAGTTTAAAAAAATAAAAAATGGCTGTGTTTGATGTGCTATTAGTTGCGACAACACTTGTAATTTCGCCCTGTTTATTGTACGCGGGACACTAAATACCTCTATAATTAAGCGGCACACAATGACGAAGGGGCGACAGAGAAGCTTAAATTTGCTAGTCAAAGGTTGGGTCACCTCTCGTTTGTAATCTGCTTACCAATATTTTTTTTTAAAGTTTTTTGGCACCTCTGCATATTCGGTTATAATGATGCGTTTTCGTTTACACTCTTTCCAAGTTGATAGCGTCATTAAATCGGCTTTTTACTTGTCCGTACTGGCAATCGCTGTCTTCCTGCCCCAACCACGGCTCATTTGAGTCGAATTTAGTAAACTTACACCACCCTATAGCCAACCTTACTTCGCCCGTACTCCTAACCAACCCTCCATCACCTGACCGATTGGAAAGGCCTATGTAACCCACGCCAGTGGCGACCAGGCTTGCACTCAGAAAAGGCGTCCTGTTGTGGAACCGGTGGCCAGCGCGCTTGGGTTCTTTTTCTGCTCCTGGTTGGTTTTTTTTCTCCCAAGAACTCCGTCTTGGCAGCATAATATTTTCGTATGATTCTCAACGAGTTAGAGATTTCTCGCTTATCTGCATGAATTTCACTGTTTTCTCAACAGGAGGCAATACTTCAATAGTTTTTTTCACCTATAGGAACTCAAAGAAAGCATCACCAGACATTTGTGCGCAATTAGGAGCGTGTCTGCAAATATTCGTGCTATCTTCAGCAATTAATCGCCAAACTTCTTTTTCGGTCGTGAATGCTGCAACGCATGGGCGGCGTATGTAACGATTTGCTTCTATTTCCATATTGTTTGGTTATGTCCTCGGTCACCAGAAAATCAGCAGCAGGTGAGGCATGAAACCACCGATGAAAGGAACCATGCTCTGCGCAACATTTTCCTGTTACGAATTGAAATTCCATGCAATATTTAATGGGGAGAAAAACGAAAATTTATTTATTTATTTTATTTACATTACCCCTCAGGGCCAGTGGCATTACAGAGTTGGAGCGGTAAATATACAAAAAACAGTGAGAAAATACAGTTAGTTACAAGAATATTTAAAAAGCATCTGAATATACAATGTTAGCTATTGCTACGCGGAACTGCTCATAATTTACAATGCCAGCAACTTCTGCGGGAAGGTGGTTCCAGTGACGTGAGGTTCGCGGCAGGAATGACTGCGAGAAGCATTTCGTGTTGCATGACACAATTCCGACTTTGAGATTATTATCAATACGGCGGGATACATAAATTGGCTGGGAGATGAGGTGATAACGTAAAGCATCCAGTATCAACTTAAGTAAAATTGCAAGCAAATTTGACTCACGCAACGTTTTTATGAAGTTATGAAGTAATGAAGTTTACGAAGTTATGAGTTTTTGGAGTGGGACTGCGGAGGCGACCGCTGAACGAAAACATGGCTGCAAGCCGAAAAGCACCTCAACGTAGGACGCTGCGTTGTTCGTTGTCTTGTGTAATACATTTTCATTAACCACGCGCGATTCCCCTCAGTACACGCACAATAGCTGCCGTTTCAAATCAAAACTGCGAAGCCATAACACTAACTGGTTTTGTAAGCGTGTTTGTTCCACATTGAGTGTACAAGTTCTTTCCTGAGGTGGAAGTCGCACCGATAAAATTCCTGAGGCATGTCTGAAGCGTCATCGTGCAAGCTCACTTGTCGGCATCAGCTGAAGTTTGCCAGCGTTCAGAAATAAAGCAATACCATAATTTCTAATCTTTGCAAATGAAGTTACCCGTCGTCAACCGCGTTTTATTAGTACTATGTCCACTGCTACTCAAGTACCGACAGTGTCCACTTTACAGAACACTCGTAACCTTTCCTTCGACGGCTTATGTCAGCGGAATATCGCAGCCAGTGAGAAACAAGCAGATGAATGAAAAAATGACAGTAATTTTTAAACAATACCACCGCTCACATTACTTACAAGTGAGGTCACAGTAATTAGTACTATATATGAATGCTTTATGATGACTGCCTGCTGAGGCGTTTAACACAAAGGCCTAAAATAAATTCCCAAATGCAGGCATGGTAAGGAATGAAGGTATACATTAAAGGCTTCTCTGCATGTCGATGAATTCATGCTAATTAAGGAAGAAAATAGAAATGTGTTTACGTTTGTCGAGCTAAAAAGTATGGGGACGCTTAAGCCACCTTAAGAGTGCAACGCGATAGCATTACTTTTCACATGTGTTGCAGAGTCTGAAGCAACCTATGTGTGTGTTTGTGTTAGTTTCTTTGCATGAGCCGCCATATTCACGTTGCTACCTGCGATAGCAGGGATCCGCTATGATGTACCGGTTCCGGAATATGCATATATCGCCTTTTGTCTTGTTTTTGATTTCGATTCTCTGTCAAGGTTGCTCTCTCGGAACTAGGCTGCTCACAGCCCGCTGGGAAGGCTTCGATGACGTCGCAAAGTCATGTTACCTCCGCCTACCAATCGTTAGGTTAGCTGCCACCTGTCAAGATGGGCCGCTCTCTCACAATCCGCTGACCAGGTTGCAACCTGCCAGAGTGGGAAGGTTGTGGTGACAGCACAAGGGTCACGTGGCCTCTCGACCAATCAGTGAATTTCCTTGAGATCGGTGGTGTTTTGGTGTGACCACAACAGTAATGCTATCGCATTCATTATTCTGAAAAAAAAGAAACATATTCGTCTATGGCTTTTATGAACACATGTATGTGCCTTTATTAACGAACGCAGCTGACAGGTATAGAACGGCTGTTGAGCAGGCAAGGCTAGGAAAAAGAGGGGTTCGTTATGACAAGCAACCAAAGGAAGCCAACAGTAATCGAAGTCAATGAAAGCGCTAGAGAACGTTTACCTTTTTATTTTTAATTTTTGATGTTGATCACAAGAAAATCAATGATGTAATTATTTTCTAGCGCAAAGATAACTGATAACTTAGTAAAAAAAAAAGCAATCGCATGGTCGGTTGGATCCTAACCCGTGACCTTCGATTTTCGCTTACGGTACTCTGCCAACTAAGCTACGGCGGCGGCGGTCCAGTCTTCTACTTTTGGAGGTATTTATCTTGCATGTAACCTAACCTTAAGAATGATCAACAGTGCCACCTTCGTTCATAGCGGTGAACGCAGTTAGCCCTTTGCGTCTTATGGAACGGCGTCCTGCATAAAGACGTGTCACAACAGTTTCTCAAATCGAGAGGTATCCGTTTCGTTCATGGTGTATTGTAACAGCAAAATATATCTGGGAATTGGGCAGTGCTCCCGGTGCTATCAGGTAAGTGCATGAAAGTGGCCATTAGGAAATTCAATGCTTTCTTTTAATTGTGGCAATTTACATCACTTTATAAAAACTCTTTGCTTAATACTACCACACATAGAGGCGAATATCGTAGATATATACGATTTAAACACTGAGAATTTGATGCAAAAGTCCAATAACTTACCCTTTTCTGTTGGCTGCCGTATGCCGTAGCAGTAAAGGTCGCTGCAAGCGAAACATACGCGAGCAAAAACAACTGCACAGCCATTGGAAACCGTGGTACCTCGTGCTGGGAATGGCGGCGCCCAACTGCGCAGCACACGTTGGCTATTATTTCATTCAGCCCCTAACGGCAGGTGCAGAGAGACGTTGCTGCAGCAGGCGAGCTAGAGAACGACCAAAACATCCGCTGTAGTAGACATTCCTCTGGCGATCGTAGCTGTTGCCACGCAGCCGTTCACGCACGATAGAGAAGCATTCGAAAATAGCTCAGGGCTGTCGCTCTTAACGCTCCAGTGAGGCGCGACAGCGTTGTTGTGAGCCTGCGTAGACTGGCGATTGTATCCAACAGTGGCTGTCGCTACGCGCGCAAAGTGCACTGTGTTAGATTAAACATTTGGCTAATATTAAAGAAGAGTACGAATAGATCTGATCGAGGTAAAAATGTCGGGTAGGATTGTAAACACACGAGCAATTACTTTTCATTACAACAAGCCAAATGCAAAACTCAGGTTTGTAGGGGTCAAACAAGGACTTAAAGGCAGTGCTAAGCAGTCAGGCACATCAGAGAAAGGATAAAAACAGAGTAATGCTACGGTCCGATCCAACGTGCTATGATATATTTTTTGTTCGCACAAGTACGCAACAGGCTACACTGACCTGATGCATTGCTTGAATGCGTGTCTCCGTGTTCTCCGTAGTAGCAACGTGTTTCACCACTGCCGTTATCGACAGCTAACGTAGCGCCTTTAGCAAAAAAGTTTCTGACCACCTTACAATGCTTCGTGAGAGCATTCTGTGAGCTTCTGCTTCATGTGTGCGCGAAGTCAAATAATAGATTTCTTTTCACTGAATGCAACTGTTATCTGAACAATTGTAAGCAAAGTATTTGTTGGAACATAAACAATAATGTTATTATTACTACATGAATCCCCCTTGTTGATATAAGGGAACATGACGGACATGTTTACCCAGTGACTGTTCGCTGTAAATAACGCATTCGACGCCGAAAGAATCAGATTTAAATAACCTCCCGCCAGAGGATTCAAAATCGTGACGTTCTTTCTGAGAATGATGAGTTGTGGTCTTTCTGAAGTGAATTGAGGTGTATCATTGCCTACTGGATACGCGCAAAAATCGGCGTTTATAATAAGCTCTTACACATCTCCTACCAAAACGTTTTTTTTATTTTAAACCCAATATTTCGAAGCCTCCTCGACTCCTTCAGGGGTGACTGGTGGCTGCGGCTAGCGGCTTTATGTATAAATGGAGGGGCAGCAGGGTGCCGAAAGAAAGAAAGCGGTGATTCACATCACCGGTAATGCGAGGCTGGCTGTTCAAGTGTAGCTTCAAACTCTGGTGATCTCATAATTATAAAGGTGCTGCCAGTAGTGCGTACGAAGCGATTCTCGTAACAAAACAGGTGAGGAGACAGGGGCTATAAGCAATTTATTTTGTTCCAGAAAGTACTCACAACACAGACTTTATCAGCACTTAAAACAGCCACATATATAATGCCCCCTTTGTTGTGTGCCCGAGAAATCACATTTATTTTCGAAGCGACTTATGTCATTTCTAGCTCCTGCATCTTTTCATAGAAGGATTGAAATACGAATATGTGCCGAAGCTGTTTCGTTGCTGGTACAGCGTGGGATTTTTGCCGAAGTTCTTCCCTTGAGGTTCTAGGTGTAGCCGAGGATGAGTTGGAGTAAATATGACGTCATCACTGAGCGCCGAGGAGCAGCGGCTAGATGTCCACCGCAGAAGGCTGGGCATTCAACCAGCGCATTGGCACGGATACAGCGCATTTGACACGCAATCTGAAACGCAACTACATTTTTGCAGATACTATGGACGATACGCTGTAGAACGAAGACAGCCGGGCTCACCACAGCTGTTCGTCTCAATCGCATTCCTAAAAAAATTTAACAGCACTCGCTCATTGATAAGCTAAGCCGCAAAGCTAAGCTGTGAGTTTTTCAAATTAGTCTTCCTTTGAAATAAGGCTCCCTGTCGCGTGTTTTTTCGGACTGCGGAAATAAAAAGCGCCATAGGCCCTGTACCGAATAAAGGATAGATTTCAAAGCCGTGAGACTGTTCTTGCTGCTAAAACTCTAGTGGAAGTGAATTATTTCACGTATTTTGAGTATGGTTCTCGTGGAGTGTTACCCTTACTGTCACGTGATCCTTCGTTTTCTGAACGTGTTCCTGATATTCAGTTATCGGTGTGACGCGCATGTCAATCGTTTTCTTCAAAATTTGCTGTTTTGTTTGCACTATTCAGCTATGAATGGCAAATAGGTATGTTAGTGCGATGAAGGAACCCTCAAATGTTAGCCTTTATTAATCATGTCCGCGCTGTATTTCTCAAATGACCATCACCTGCAGAATTGTAAGGTTGTTTAGATTCTTTTAATGACAACAAAAAACAACGGATGGCATAAAGTGTACAGAAGATATCATACGGACAGCATTCTTGGGGTTATGTACTGCGGTTGTTTGGCATTCCGTAATTTTTTCGCACTTTTTCAGATCTCACGCAGCACATATAAGAATGTGCAGCAGTTCCTATTGCCATTGTACTCGGGCTCATTCATCGAAAAATTTCATGAAATGATATTTATTTTAACGAAGACCGTTTTTCTCACACTGCGGCAGTAAGTCTATGGAATGTGATAAGAGAATACAGAGGTTTTCGCCACATAAGACTTCGAGCAATGCTTTAAAACACTCAGGGTGACATAGTGAACGGATTTCAGTCAAATATGTTACGAAAGCCCTCGGATACCCCCGTGGCTGTGCTGCTATAAAACATCTCTTAAGGATTTTCTCCTTGTTAATGAGGGAGGGTTATAAGCTTTGCTTTCTTGCTAGCTGAGGGTGTGCATTTGCATTACTTCTGCCTTCTGCACTTTCGCCTGTCAAAGCCGACGCGTTCTAGCAGTCATAAGCAATGGGGTCGAAAAATAAGCTTTGCAAAACGATACAGTGGCAGCAGAAGAAACACCTTGAGATACGTAAGGATCCTAATTTATGCAACCTCATGTAGCAGAAGGGGATGGGACGTTTCCGGAAAAATGTAAGTCTGTAATGTGATGGCTGTGATATGAAGAAATGAAGGAATGAATCTCGTCTGGGACCTTAATCACCAGTATGAAAAATGGCTCTCGATTAAAGCAGCCAGAAGCTTGATATTGCAAACTAAGAATTGAGTCAAGGCAGTTGCATATCATGTGCATTAATGATCCTTTGTTGTTGGACGTCAAAAGTACAGATTACGAGTTGTGCAGTTTTCCTTTTCTTGATGAACTCTTCACTAACTCTTTCAGTTTATTATTTTATTGGAACAGCTTCTAAGTTGTAGTCTCAGAAAAAATTTAAGCTTCTGTGTCACGAAATCGTATTATTAGTAAAGAGAGGTCACGAGACATTCTGGCATCTTCGCAATCTGCCTAAAATGGCAGATGACAACCTGGCCACCGATTTTTCAGCAACCTGTCCATTGTGTCACGTGACAATTAAAAAACGGGTTGGTCGAGAGATCTTCAAAATTTTGAACTGACTTGGGTAGAGGCATTTTCTTGGAAATGGCTGAGCTGCATGCGTATTGTGAGCATTAAATCTTTTGTAATGAACTCCAACAATGTGTATATGGGGTGGGCTTCATTCCAACCTATATCAGACCCCCTTTGGCAGCATGTGGTCGTGAAGTGACCGCGGATGCTGGCCGAGTTGTAATGCAACGACGCAAGAAACTTAAATTGACGAAATGACGCAAAGTTGAACCCAGTTAAGAACATTAGACATTCATTCGTGACAACATAGCACACAACCAATATGCTGTCGTATTTTTTTTGTTTAATAATGTGGCTAAGAACGCACCCAAGTTTTATTTATTACGTTCATTTATCCGGTACATATAGCGGACTACAGAAAAGAAAGGCATCATGCAGCTGAAAGACAAGGAGCAAGTCATTTAGCTGACGTTCACTTTGCAAGGAAGTAGTTGGTGCACGTGCTGTCTCTTGTAGCTGTTGCTAGTGCAGGCTATTCCTCTAAATTTGGCTGTGAGGTGCCGCTGTTGCTAAAATTTCCTGCACTTGTCAATGCTAGTGCTTCTCTGAAAGGAAATGAAGGATAGTGTTTTTGATGAGAACCAATAAAAGTGATCTCGAATATTGGTTTCGCCTCATGTTCATATTTCACGTTCTAAATGTGCTTGTGCGTTTGTACTCGGCAAAATTCTTTCCGCTTTAATTCATCAACAACACCAGCAGTTTGTGAGATCACCATGGGTTAGAGTGCTCAGATAACCTTTAAATTTCAAATCAAATGCATAATTGTGTATTTTCAGGAACTATTGATACCCTCACTTTGAAATATGCTCATTTAACTTCACACACACACACACACACACACACACACACACACACACACACACACACACACACACACACACACACACACACACACACACACACACACACACACACACACACACACACACACACACACACACACACACACACACACACACACACACACACACACACACACACACACACACACACACGCACACACGCACACACGCACGCACACACGCACACACGCACACACGCACACACGCACGCACACACACACGCACACACACACACACACACACACACACACACACACACACACACACACACACACACACACACACACACACACACACACACACACACACACACACACACACACACACACACACACACACACACACACACACACACACACACACACACACACACACACACACACACACACACACACACACACACACACACACACACACACACACACAGATCCTGTGCTCCGGACCAGGTAAAGCAGAGGCCCTTCTGCGTACGATTGGAACCACTGCGCCCTTTGGAATAGAGCGTTTCAGAGCACTGATCTCCCAGTAGGCAAGGCCTAACGGCGCTGGGCGCATTGAGAACGCCGGCCTTTCCTTAATACCCACGCTCTTTATTCGGGCCTTGTAAGAGAGCAAGGAGGATCCGACTGCCATGCCTTGTTCACGCCGAACTCGACATGTTATTGTTCAAGCGTTTCACAAGTCGTCTTGATTCTTTTGGTCGGCAATGTACTTTTCCGCGCGCTGTTGCTCAACGCACCTCGTAAGAGATCCTTATGCCAAAAAAGCTCTCGCAATTCTAATGTGGTTTGCAAGCATGCCTGCGCGTTGGCAACTGACATACGGTACAGAGCAAAAGTGAGGGCCGTAGATTTGCGAAGAAAAAATATTTATGCGCATTATTAACGCAGTTGTCTGAAATGTCTGGTGGCATGAAAAGACCATAATGCTTCGCCTGCTAGTAACAATAATAGACCACTGAATCAATATGCGTACGTAAAATATATAGTTTCTTTTCGTGGAACACGCATCCTGTAAACTTTTGCTTCCGAGACTGCGATATGCGCTGCTGTAAGCCTGAAACATCTTAGAGCTTTCCCCTATTGCACCGAGCTTTGAAATAGAATGGCTAAAGTTGGACAAAATAGTTTCCTAACTCCGTCGGTAGGAAGGGTTTATATTTCAAATAAGCTGTGCGTATTATAGAGTAATAAAAACGTGCTTGTCTTGCTGAGTGTGACCATTCAAGGACTGGTGCCGTTGTCTGAGGGTGATACTAGGGACGCTTGATGCAGACAAGAATTTTTAAAGACTAGAAGAGCAGAAAACTTCAACTCAGCTGTTATTCACTCTTATTGCACATATTTCTAGTTACTTACCCAGAGTTATCCAACTTCCTGCAGAAAAATGACGTCGATGCTACAACAACCACCATCAGAGAAATGAGTATGGTGAAGAGAATCGTTGTTCCAGAGAAAACCCGTAAGCCGGAGTCTGAAATATTTGGTGGGAAGTGGGTTGCGAAATCATTCCCCACAATCTACGTATAGGCAGTGCCACAAAAACTAACAACCAAAAATAAAGTGTGCTGAACATTGCATAATGATATTTCCAGGTTTCTTGCCTTATTTTTAAGATTATGCGCACTTTTCCTTAACTTCTCTCAGTTGTTTTTGTTTGATTGTGTAGTACAGCTGCTCGACACCTTTAGTTTGCGATAAAGACACCAGTAGGCGGCGTACTTACCATTATATCGTGTTGAAACCTGAGCTGACACAGTCGGTCCTCGCTTCGTCACCGAGTTCATCTGATTGAAGGCGTATACAGAAACCATGTACGTGGTTCCGGATGCCAGTTCCGTGCAGTTGTGCGAGGTCTCTGTAGTGGTCGCCGAAAACAGATATGTGCCACTGCTAACAGAAATGTTGTAACCACTGAGAGGTCCATTGCGTTCTTTCGGCCCTAGCCACTGCACGAAAACCCAGTTGCGGCCCGCTGAGTCGACCCTCATGTTCAACGGCTTAGATGGCGCTGAAAGCGAAATGGGGAATTAGAAACCAGAAGCTGAAGACGCTGTGCGACTGTTGAAACACCTTTTAAATGTGATGCAGAAGCGCATTTTTTAATTCTATTTTTTTCCTGATCCAGCCTTTTACCGTTCACTGGTAGCCAGAATTTGTGACATTATGGTTAGCAGTAAGGAAGTAATGCCACTATTTTTCTCTGTTATCAGAGACGGAGCCGGCCAGTGAAAGAACATGGAAAGCATGTGCTGATCAGAAAAGTAGCTAGAAATATCGGCCGTTAGCCACAAAAATGCTCTAAAACAAGGTTGTGGGGGACATTTACCATCGCTACGTTAAATGTGAAAAATTTGGTATGCGCAATTTTTGTTGCAAATTAAAGAGGATATAAATGCCGGTAGTGGCGCGCTGTGGAATAAAGTTCGGTACCTATAGGTCTACCTGGACTCGACGTTAACTGCTTATTGCGGTCTTTCAGAATGCTAATCCAAAGGCATGCAATGGAATGAGCAAAGATGTTCGAATTTTCGCACATTACATACTAATGCACATAAGTCCAAAAACTCACATAATAATAGCAAACTTGCGTAAAGAAGTATCGTGCTCTTAGGGTTTGAAAAAACCAAATTTTGTACCGCTCTAGGAGAACCAGTCTAAATAATTTTGATCACAGACATCATGGCTTGTCTTCATTGTAGGCTAAACTCCCGTTCCCTAACTGCATTGGAATGGACAATATTGCGTTTGTACGTCTATTGTTTGTACCAACAAAACAATTGTGGGACTGAAGCAATATCGTTGAATCTGACTTGTTGGCGAATTAAACGCCTAACAGAAAACTATTGAAAATTTCATCGTTAGGACGCCTAAAAACCAAACTTGATGGATCCTTCTGCAGAAAACGAAACAGTCCCGGAATTTCGCTTTCTCCATTGGTATAAGCCGGACAAATGCATTACATCAGTGGTCATACGACGACCATGTGCACTTTGCACTTGTCTAACGCTGCAGAACCGCACCTGCTATTTTTGTCACAAACTGCACACGCCTCTCTCGGCCACAATGTGTGCTGTTGATGCAGGAGGCCACTCCGATATCATAACGCTCCCAGGCCTTCAGGTGCTGAAGTGTCAAACTTCTGTTGGCAATGCTGAAGCTCTGCGCTGGTGTGATGGAGACATTATAAGCCGTGATATCATATCTAGGATCCTGCGGCTTTTCCCATAGCAAACGCACACTATTGCTCGTGACATTTGCGAGTTGAGGACGTGGAGGTAATGGGCCTGAAAGGAAAGTGCATGGAATTTGGTTTTGTGCAGCTAATTGTTTTTACGTGCGGAGAAAAGTATGATAAACGTTCAGTGTTTGGCTTTAAACCAGTATTTACACTCCCACTGACGGTGTATAACGTTTTACTAAGAACTGATGGTAATAAACAATGACAGCTTTAAATGAAGGTAGTAGGGAAGGCCGTTCTAAAAGGAATCCTGCGTAGCGTCGTGCATTGTGACATAAATCCGATGCCAAAGAATGTCTTCGCTATTTAGAGTTTAAAGGCTAGCGAAAAAACAAGTGTTTAAGTCCAGATTTCTCGGACATCACTGTTAATCATGAGGTAACTGCGGAACATTACGAGATACTGTTGTGAATATAGCGATGCGAACTGCCTAAACTTTGCATGTGCAGAAAAATCTTGCTTTTAAAGATAGTATTGCACACACCGAGTAATTAAGGCTGCCTTAGAAAACTAATGAGAAGCGTTTTTGGCTATAAATAGCAAAAACCTAGAAGCGTCCTGAGGGTGGATCTGGAACTGTAGTCAATGTTATGGTCCAGTCCTGTGATATATGCAGAAAAAATTTCGTTCATAAACAACTTTCTGTTGAAAAATGCGCTTTTCCTAAATTTCTGGATATGAATGAAATGAAAACATGCTCGCGCTATCATTCAACATTGCCAAAGTCTTTCTCACTCTCTGTTTTCACGTATGAAACATTTGGTAATCCGTGTCGAAATAATGTCCCAGTATTGCCGCAAGTGAGCCAACAAGACTGACCGCGACTTCATGAAGAATATGGTAGACCTAACTGTGCCACTACGGTCTTTTTTGTCTGCGCGAAGAAGCATACATTGGTAGCTTAGCGCTCAAGTCTCTTCGGGCTTTTATGCTGCCGGCGCAATCTTGTTGTTGCCCGTTTGGTGGTGCCGTAATATTATCATGCACCAAATGACGCATTGTCTTTTCTGTAATTTCATGAAAATACCAATTTTACCCGACCCCTCTGCGTCATCGTGCCCTGGTCCACTTTCGCCAGTGCTTTCACTGCTGCAAATGCCTGCATGTTCACCTTCCAGGCGCATGGACCCTATCTTTCTCCCCAAACAAACAATTTCTCTGCTGAAACTGAATAAAAAGAAGAAAATGCTCTGTCACACGGATAATTTGGTCAAGTGCTGGCCTAAAGCACATCATTCACGGCGGAAATCTGCGTCTGAATTTTTTATGTGTTACGCGGACACACTCATTAGCCAAGGTTAGGTTTGTGGCATCTGCACACAAAACAGTAAACAAATAAATTAAAAGCACTTCGAATAGAATAAAAGGCAATCTGTTGGGAATTTATGAAAACAATCCTGTACCGTGCAACTTACACAGAGTCGAATAAATTAGAAGCTATTTAATTGCGGTCTCGACTCAAGAATGCGTTGCGGTACTTGCCGTCCAGGAACATGGTGTCATTAGGAAATACTACCGGCTGTGAAACGAACTGCTAGTAAAAGTGCCTAAAGCAGGAGTGATGAATAAATATTTCGCCCATCGTTTCGGTACGTTACTAACCGAGATATCCGCTGGCGATTCACGAAACTTCCCTCCGGCCATGTGCCATAGGTGGATATAGTTTTGAGAATGGCCATCATGCTACCATGAACCTGAATCCATCATTCTGTTTCCCTTCAAGCGTGACCAGTTTCGTTTGAGAATAAAAACGGAAAATAGCAAGCGGCCGGACTGCCGAAGTCGATGTCGATTGGCTTAATGAATTTCCGCAGTATAGTTCACAACAGCAAAAATAGGTGAGAAAACATGATGATCAAAAGTATTTGATTTCTCACCTGGCCCCAACGTCTCGAAACTGACTTCAATTTCAGGACCAAGAAATATCTTTTCATTAAGCGCATCCCGGTTATATGCCGCCAGAGTGACATTAAACTGGCTGAAGGGGTACGTAAAGTTGAAAGCACGATCTCTAGCGTCGCCTGGGACGTCAATAATTGCCGTCTCATTCCGGTCTTGGTTTAAAATATCAAAGCAGTAGGCATCTATTGGGCCATTAGTATTGGCTGGTTTCTCCCATGTAAAACGAACAGTGACGTCTCCCACGATCCTGTAGCTGAAGTTTTGCACTTGTGATGGTGCTGGAACAAAAATACATTGGTGCGTTACTATTTTACGTTATTTTCACGAAGAGAGTAGAAGTACATTCACTGATAGGACGCGAGAACATTACTGAAAAGAAAAAGTAACGCAGTGCCGTCGTTCGTAGGTGAGCAATCTACTTTTTTTTGCTTGTAGAGCATTACGACATATTAAAACCATTTTTAAAGAGCGAAATAACATCACATGTCAGGAATCTTCACACTTGCCTATGATGTAAAACGCTCGGCTGGGTAATCCTCAGCTGTTGTATTACATACTTGTCTATTTTGTACTTTATGGCATATGTGAAGAGGAACCACCGACGAAGGAGTTGTTTCAATTTCTTTTTTATTTGCGTCTCGCAGTAGGTACGATGCACAATTCCATTAAAAAGAGTTTCTCCTCTCTGTTCGCACATTCAACGTTTCCACTTCTGGCTAAATGCCACTATTACGAGGCTTTCGAAAGAATACTGTTAGTTAACTCTGAAAAAGGTGTAGCGAAATGCATAAACAAATGTTTTTTATGTCCATTTTATTAGGCATTAAACGATTTGATTATTAGGAGCAAATTTTATTTCACGAAACACTCCATTGAACCGAATATTTTGGGAATATAATTGCAGGTGATTTTGGAACAAGTTAGTCGGCGAAAACGGAAAAAGTGTCCTGGCCACTTCGGTTTGGTTACACTATCTTTTATTCGCGGACTTCACGCTGTGATATGCACAGAGAGGGATTGATGTGATGAGGAGTTTAATTAGCAGCCATTCACTTTGTGATGTTCGAATCATTCCTGCAAGTAAACATTTTCAAAATAACGTGCCCTAATTATTCTCCGTAATCCCGTAAGATTCAAGTCCCCTGAAACAAGACGTCAGAATAAAAGAACTGGACATTACAGACAGCATACTCTTTGTGCTCGGGATACACGGATTGTGCGTAATCCGCGTACTCTAAGGAACCAGAAAATAATCCTGGTATGTAGATATTTTTCAAATTCAATGCTATTACAGAAGGCAGCTTCTCAAGGTTGCATGCTCAATTGAAACGTGATTCTGACCTTGCAATTACCATAGCCGACGACTAAGCCATGATGCAGTATAAAGTGTTGAACCACCACAGAGAATATTTATGTTCAATCCTTACATTTTAGAAACATTTTCTTCTTTGTTTTCAGGCAAGAGCATTTGTTCGATTTGCCGGTATCTCCGATTTGCGGTGTGTTCTGAAGGCGCATAACAGCCCTAAAAGAGCGCTGACGGCCAAAGCCACATTTGATTAATCACCGCCTCTCTAAGGGGGCTTCCCCACAGATGCACCCCTTTGCTCCATTTCCGCTATAAAATCGCGCAAAGAATTTCGGTAAGTGCACAAGTGCGAATCGGCTGCCTAATGCCAGGATTGTTGTTGGCTCTAGATCTTATCTACCGCCCCATACAACAGCACTGAGTAGAACACTAGAGTCTACGGTGTCTAGTGCCAAACATTCCGGGGTCGTCATTACTATCTCTTTGGTTCCAGATACTAAATCGAGGATGCGCGATAAGTTGAAAATTAGACCGCTCCAAGTCAGAAAGTTTGTGCAGGTTTTACAGGTCATTTCAGCAGTTACGAGCAGGAACTTTCGAGTAATGTTACAGCTGTGCAACTATTCTGAGACAATAGCGATACACTTCAATTAGAAATTAAATGTCTCGTCAGGCGGCATGCTGGGAAGCCCACCCCTCCAAACGGTGTCTAATGGATGAAACAAAGTGGAACGCTTTCTTTTCTGCTATACCTTTGTTGGCCTTCTGACATGAAAAAGAACAAACAAGAATTGTTGACAAAATGCTAAGCTTTTTACTGTGGCAAACAAAAAGGCGTCTAGGCTAAGATTATGTGGTTGTTACGTAAAAAACCGCTGATATATAATTTGGAAATATTGTTTCTCTCTCAGTCATGCTTCAAGACTGATATGTTCTTTCGTCATCCTGGTTGGGTGAATTAAATATGAGCATTTCCTTCCATAATTTTTTCATTCATGACATACGGTTTATGCAAATACTATGTTGTACATGACGAAGAGGTATAATAATTTACGAAGCGTCATAATGCATTGTAGATTTCCAAAGTTAAGTTCAGTTGAGAGATATGGGAAAGGCCTTTGTCCTTCAGTGGGTTAGTCATGATGATGATGGTGACGAACTGTCATAACCAGTGCGGTCAGAAAAAAAAGCTAAAAAGTGTACTTCTTCAGGCCACTGCACATAATGTGCCGGTTTGGTTAGGAACGCTAAAAGTATAGCTTGCGTCAGGGGTGGATAAACTGTGGTATAACACAGCTTGACGGCATTTCAATGTAAAATTTGTCAAGCTTATGGATCGTTGGGACTTTTCTGCTACCAGTAATATAATCATAATTTTTGGAAGATTTGGCGGTTAAATATAACAAGCCGCTACAGCAGTATTCAAAATTTTCGCTTGGCTCACCTCTAGGGTCCCGAGTCACCTGAAATAGATGAAAATAAGAAAACATGAAACATTGTACCCAGCTTCCCAATAAAAAATGAAAACTATTCGCATCTCCTTTGTACAAAGACTAGTGACTTAAATGCTAGAGCAGTGTTAAAAACAACTAAAAGACATTACACACGGCTCTGTTCTTAAACTCGGCAAACGCTGAAATTGAAAATGCGCCGGAATCGACATACGTAGAAGTGGGCGCAGGCGGGGCATGCAATGTGAAAGCATTATAACCGATTGGACCATACGGTGACGGCATGTATTACAAGAGAGGGCATGCGTAGCACGAAGTGGCAGAAAATCAGCTAGGAGGATGAGCTTGGAGTTTCCGCCGATAGGGCGGCCACAGCTGGCAGAAGACATAGTTAGTTGCAGGTATATGAAAAGGGATCTCTCCTGCAGCGGGCTCGGTTAGGTTGCTTCTAATGAAGGTGCGCCGAAATGTTCAAACAATTCGTGAACCTGGCGCTTAAATAAGTTCATTAGTACACGGGTAGGGCCCAAAGGTGTTCTGAAGTGAGTAATGAAATAAAGTAGTTCTCACTGTTATGTAAAGTAGAGTTACATGGTTGCTACTCCAATTCAGTTAAACTTGGAGTAACAAAAGGGGAAAATAAAACAGGCAAGTAAGACAAGGACGGAATTTCTATCATTATGAATAATGAAGCTCGTCGGCGTGTTGAAGGCAGCGGCAGGTACTCGAAGGGACACGGAAGACTAATCCATTCAGTTTTTATTGTTAATAAAACCCATTGTAATAAGGGAGTAATTACTCATTGGCATCCAACCAAGCGCAGCCGTACGGCTACAAACGAAAACTATACAGCTTTCTCAGAAACTTAGTAGTTAAAGAAAAATTCACCCTGGTCCGGGGTCCGAACCCGGGACCACCGCTTCGCCGGAGCAGTCGCTCTACCGACTGAGCTAACCAGGACGGCAAGCTTATGGTAGGGCGAGAGCGAATTGATCAATAAGTCGAAGTGGGAACAGTGTTGGTAAAATGTTTAGGGGAAAAAGCCCCAAGGTGGAGTAGATTGGTAATAAGGGAGTAATTACTCATTGGCATCCACCCGAGCGCAGCCATACGGCCACGAAGGAAAGCTGTACAGCTTTCTCAGAAACTTCGTAGTTAAGGAAGAATTCGTCCTGGTCCGGGGTTCGAACCCAGGATTACAGCTTCACCGGAGCAGTCGCTCTACCAACTGAGCTAACCGGGACGGCAAGCTTAGGGCGAGAGCGAATTGATCGTTAACTCGAAGTGGGAACAGTGTTGGTCAAATGTTTAGGGGAAACCCCCAAGGTTGAGTAGGATTGTAATAAATGAGTAATTACTCGAATTTTTCTTGAACTGCGAGATTTCTGAGAAAGCTGTATAGCTTTCCTTTGTAGCCGTTCGGCTGCGCTTGGGTGGATGCCATGCAGTAAAACCCATTCTTTGGAGCTTCCTGGCCGTGTTGATATTTGTTCGGTAGAAAAGTGTGCATTTTTCGCTTAGAAAGTATAACTGAAGAAAGACATTTTTCTCTTTCGTGACGTCAAGACGGACAACCACGCCGTGATCACTGTTTTAAAGCGATTGGCGATGTATTCTAACCTTAAAGATCCTCAGAAAGAGGGTTTTATTTCACCGCAAGTTTCTAAACAAACAGCTGCTAACGACAGGGATGATATTTCATATATGCTTTTTACACCTACAAATTGCTCCTTTAAGAGTGGCAGTTGCGTATGTCGTTACAACGGCATAATCAATCGATAGAAGTCTATTTGCTGTTGTCCTGCGTGCCCCCTTGAGGAGGTCATTGTATACATGCGCATTCAGTTCTCCTCATGGCGTTGTACGGCGTCACCAAATTCTTAGTTTTCACATTTCTTTGATTAGTTTTAGTTCGGAAGGATATCAACAAAAATTCAACGTTTCAAGTTGTTTTGAAAACTGACAGGCTTTTTAATGCTTTGTTGGCCGAAATCTGTTGCACTCTTTTCCTATAGCTGTATTTCAAACATTCCAGAGGCTTCAACTGCCACAACATTTTGGAAGTCGTGTTTCCATAATCTACAACACCGTTTGAGCTTTAGCTAACCAGATAACTACTAGATATGCCCACGTCCTGCTCCTACAAAAATAGTTCTTTTTTGTTATCAGTAGTAATTTTATTTCTGCATAAGCATATGGCTGATCTGTTTACATCGGACGTAGAGCCGTCCGCATACCAGTCTACAGAGCTCGAACAGTACGCTCGGTTACGATTTTGTGACAGTCAATACTGCCAGGAGAGCACGATATAAGTTTCAGAGATGTGAGAAGTTAAACACTGTCCGTGAGAATGTGCACGCAGGATAACATGCTTATCGAACCCCAGACAGTGGTAAAGATGCCAGTGTATACTTACTCGCCGCGCGCTCATTCATTGCTCAGGACAAGTATTTGGTCGTCTCTACACAGTAGATTTCGCATTGAGCATTGGAAGGCGAATTCACACAACTGCCTGCGTAAGCCACCGATACAACAGCGACATGAAAACTGACGGTGCAGATATCTGTGCTCAGAGATTCGTGTCGGTATCGCTACTGCTACAACAGTGATATAAATTACTAACGAGTCCGTGAACAGTGCTTCGCTTGCACATTAACTTGCGAAGGTAACAAAAAAAGCTTACCGCTAGTTCGCTGATCTGAAAATCAAACAATAGGATATACAGGACTAAACGCAGGCTGCCGACCGCCATTTGTGAGCCATGTCACAAGCCGCTTTCCCTTGGCCAGCGCTCGTCTAAGATCCAGCACCAGTGGAAAGGTATTTCTTTTAGCCCTTCCTTATCTCTTGACGGTAAGAAACACATCGTAGTTGATTATTGGGCAAAATGTCAGGGTCTGTTAAATGGACCCTTTATCAAAAGTTTTCCCCCCAGGACACAGTTTGCGCAGAAGGCAGTCGTCGATAACGCACTTATCTTTTCCTACTTTCTCAGCGATAACCCTGCTACTTTTGACCTTTTGCTATTCCATGCGCCGCAAGAAGTCCCATCTCGTCTCCGCGCAAGTGTACGTGGTGGAATCCCTCATGGGAAACCCGTTTGCTGCTGAAGCTGATCGCGCACAATACTGGGTACTTATTTTTTTGCTGAAAAGTAATCTGTGGTGAGCCATGACAAGTTCTCACTGATGGTGCGACCAAGAGACAAATAAATCCAGTACATTACACAAAAAGAATTGATACGCAAGTGTACAACTGTTAGAAAATTGATATCAACGCTCGTTCGGCTGGAGAGCAAGTCTGCACTCTTCGGCACTTTTATGTAGAGCACCCCAGGAGTATGCATTATGCAATTAAAGCTGAAATTAGGTGCCAGCTAATGGTTTCCGGGCGACGGCCTCATGCCCACCTTGCTTGGGGGTCTATGTGGCTCTGTTATGATGCAAGCGTGGCCTCTAAAATCTTGAAAAACGCCACTCTTCCTGAAAACAAAGCTCTTCTAATGTAGAAAATAGCAATAACCACAATACAGGTATCGCCGCCACAGGCCAATCTCGCAAGTACAAGCGTGATGACTTCCTAGGACAAGAGGCGCCACCTTGGAGGAATTTACCTTACTTCATGGAACCACGAATCTCTGAGGCTGGCAAAGGAAGGTTGCGTACCGCACCGATGGCCGTCAGAAATCACGGAGTCTGCGTTTATGTCACGTTTCACGTCACTCCGTTCTGTGACGTCCTAAGAGTTGCCGTGATGTAATAAGAGTTCCCTGAGTTTGAATCAGAGCGGCGGGAATAACGTTTTCAACTTCGAATCCAAATTTCTTTGAAATAAATGCATCTTTCGCGCCCGGAAAAGCGGCAACAAAGCCATGAAATGCCAAACTATCAAATTTTGCTTACAAAAAAAGTTGATAGAGTTCTTCCCAGTGTCCCTTTAAAAAGCCAAGCTGCGCCTCGCCCGTAGTCCCACCGTGAAGAAGGGACCGAGCCGGTGCCGAAACGTCGTGTTTTTTCAAAATTAGCCTGGTTGGCGTCTGTCATTTTTCTACTAAAGGATGAGGCAAAGTGCACCTTCTGCCGAGTCTTATCCGCCTGCATTGGGATTGAAAATACAGATCTCAGCGTGGTACACAAACTTCAGAGATATGAGCCTGCGGAAGTAAACAGCCAGCGGAAAAAAATGCTTTATTTAAAAGAAGAATGTGTGTTTGGTGTTTGGATTCTCGCTCCGCATACTAAATGAGATCACATATTCATTGCTCTGTTTTTCTAGAGTTGCTCTTTAAGATGTTGCTTATATCTTAATGCCCAGATGTATGACCAAGACACGATTAAAATGTCTATGAAGGCTGGCGTTCTGTGATTCTTGAGGTCGTTGCAATGTGACGGGAGTTGTTACGCATCGTATAGACTTAGGAAGGAGCCCTCCACTTCGCGATGCTTTCGCGACTATGACATATCAAAGGTAAGCTGGTGCACCGTGTCCGCAGCTAGCCTAAGTACCTTTTCCCCGATAAAGGCCTTAGCTCTCTTATTGCGAGTCCTTTAGTAAGGATGTCAAAGATGAAAGATGAAAGCCCTGTTTTCACAAGCGTTTTGTTTGCTGATAGAGGAGTGGTAGAAGTGGACTTAATCTATTAATCGATATCGATATGCTTACCGCTAAAGAAGACTACAATATGTTCATTCTCTCTTACAACCGCGACGCTACAGCCATATTTCATGTTGAAAGGTCTTGCACAAGTTTAACGTGAGAAACCATGGGTTCTTTTAATGAACTTGCCCTCAAACGCCTGCGTAAATCTATTAAAATTCGCTTCTCCTTATCCGGTATTTACTGTTCCTCGATCTCTGAACACGAAATGTTTTCTTTGTATTTCGCCCTTATTTTCCTTTCTTGCACGCCAGGCTCCCCTGTGCTATCGTTTGCGCGAAGGTTAGCGGGTGTACCCGTGAAGATAAGACGACGAGGCCAAGAAAAGGTTTGAACCGGAATAATGGGTACTGCCGAAAGGGTGATGATAAATGCAACAATTAGAGACGGAAGTTAGCAGATGGATACGGGAACGAAAAAATGTTAATGATCTCCTTGAGCAACAAGAAGAATTAGCTGGCATGGACATGTCATCGAAAAAGAAACCAAATCGTGGTTAAGGGTCACTTTCTGGATTCGAAGAAAAGGCAAGCTTAGAAGGGACGGCAAAAAGATAGATTGACGGGTGAGATAATCAACATGGCGGGGGAAGAATGCCGCTGCTGGCAACGTTCACGATAAATTGGAGAAATATATTAAACTTTTGTCTTACAAAGGCCGTGCTTACGTTCGCAATGGTGATAATCGTAAACTAGATGCCCATCAGGTATTTCTTATCTCCACGTTTGGTGAAGAAGAAAACACGTTGCTAAGCACGTGCACAGGCACATCAATTATTTAGTTACAATTTTATTTCGCTCCAATGCACATAACATGAGCCGAAAATGGTAACTAATGGGCTGTAGAGTGGACATATATATTCCGCGTTCCCCAACGCTCTTGCTATAGAACATCGTCTTCAGCGATGGCCTGTTTTCTAACATTGTGAACGGTTTTGGATGCTACACATCCACAAAACCATTTCAGTGCGAAGACTTGCGCAGCGACCACTGAGCATTCTTCCCGGGCACCAAGAATATTATTATCAACGCGAAACCTCAATCAAATGCAATCGAAACCTTGCGCTGCTTAAGAGAAGCGCACTCAGATGCGCTTAGCAGAATATATTATCCTGCAACAAGGGCATCTTTCGTGGCAGCTTAACTTTAGTGCATCTTAAGTTCGAAATGCCATAAGCCGTCGGGGGGGGGGGGGGGGGGGGGTATTGCGGTGGTGGCAGCTCCTTAGGTAGGCCATTATAAATTTCTTGCGCTGTAATGCCTCCATGTAACGCACACGTTATCGAATGAATGAGGAAAAGAAACATTGTTAGTGAGTGCTATGATTGCCGTGTTGCCAGTTTGTGACCTTTATATTTGTAATACAATGTATAGCCGCCGGAATGATTCCTAGGCGTCGATTTGCGTCACCGCGCTACGAAGGTGAACAAACTCGCACGGATGGAATATAGAAAACCCAGACGAAGAAGAAGAAAAAGAAGAAGAAGAAGATAAAGAAGAAGAAGAAGAAGAAGTAGAAGAGGAAGAAGAAGAAGAAGAAGAAGAAGAAGAAGAAGAAAGAAGAAGAAGAAGAAGAAGAAGAAGAAGAAGAAGAAGAAGAAGAAGAAGAAGAAGAAGAAGAAGAAGAAGAAGAAGAAGAAGAAGAAGAAGAAGGCATTATTTGTGTATACAAGTGAGCTGAGCTCCAACGCTTATATGTGCAAACATGGACAGAGCGACCAACACCGCAGCGACTCCCGGATTCTCCACCCCTAAGCCCGTCTACTACTGCACATCAAGACTTGCGTTGGCATTCACCATTTGTGAACTCTTTTGTGCCGTTGAGTCCAGCGTACCAATTTTCATGAAGGACAAGCGGCATGACGCGCAGTCGACTGTCACAACAGATGATTGGCAAGAGGACGGCCTTCCATCTACCCAAGTAAGCCGTGCGTTGCTGCCGAACCGCAACATGAAGTGTTACTCCTTCACGACGCCTCCACAGCGCACTTATTGCCTTCTGAGAACTTCAACCAATCCCCTTAACATTTCTGAAGCCCTTCTTCATTGCACAAGATTGAATATGCGCCTGCCTCCCTACAGTAGTGCACCATACGAGCGCCTTGATACTCTGATGCGACTGTTTGGAGTAGAAAGTTACAAGCTCTGGCTCGCGGGTCAGTCTCTGAAGCAGACCGTGCTGTTTTCTTCGCGTCAGTGCAGCCAGCCACTCCGAACGACAAAGTTGTCAAGAGATGACGCAGGATGCAAGATCTGCAACATCGCAGTCGTC
>JARKHS020000761.1:0-23851 GCA_030143305.2 Amblyomma americanum | reverse complement strand
ATTCCTTTACAACTTCCAGGCACTCACTACCAATTGTGAAGTACTGTTCCCTTGCTAGACTGTTGAACAATACCTTGGTTTTCTGCATGTTAATTTATAGACCCAGCGTTCTGCTCTGCCTGTCTAACTCATTGATCATGATTTGCAGTTCACCTCCTGAGTGACTCAGCAAGGCAATGTCATCGGCGAATCGCAGATTATTTAGGTGTTCTCCATTTACTCTTATTCCCAACTGTTCCCAATTCATGGCTCGGAATACCTCCTGTAAACAGGCGGTGAATAGCATTGGCGAGATCGTGTCTCCTTGCCTGACGCCCTTCCTTATTAGAATTTTATTGCTGACTTTATGGAGGACTATAGTAGCTGTGCAGTTGCTATATATACCTTCCAGTATATTGACATAAGGGTTTTCTACCCCCTGGTTACGCAATGCCTCTATGACTGCTGAGGTTTCTACTGAGTCTAATGCTCTCTCGTAATCAATGAAGTCTATATATAGAGGTTGGTTGTATTCTCCGCATTTCTCTATCACCTGATTGATAGTATACACCGGGTATACAAGTTCTCAGAAAACGGATCACCAGCTCACCTTCGCCGGAGTCGTCGCATTCTTAGTCTGTCGCCTTCTGTACCCATGATGTCCACGGACGGCGACGCTCCGAGGTCTGTGCCCAGCAGTTCGTGGCAGCATTACCGGGAGCCACGGTCGTTCACGGGTTCATCCAGCGACGACGTGGATGAATGGCTCACCCACTACGAATGGTTGCGTCGCTACAATAAGTGGAACTCCTCCACTCTACTTTCCAACGTCGTCGTTTCCCTAACCGACACGACCCTAACGTGGTACGACAACCACGGAGATTCGTTCTCGACGTGGGACCGCTTTGTAGAGCAGCTCAAGAAGTTCTTCAATGACTCCGTCGCGAAGAAGAAGCGGGCTGAACAAGCGCTGGCGCAAAGGGCTCAGATTCCCGGTGAGACATGTAAAAAATACATTGAAGAAATCGTTAAATTATGCAAGGTTGTCTCTCCTGTCATGACAGAAGAGGACCAAGTTGGCCATTTACTTAAAAGATTTGCCGGTGACGTCTATAATTTTCTTATTAGGAAAAGAAAGTCCCGAGTCTGTGTCCGACGTTGTCCAGCACTGCCGCGCCTTTGAGACATTGAAAATGCGTCGCATCACACCGAAATTTGGCTGTTTGGCAGGGGTGACGACGGTGGTAGCTGTAGACGCACCATCGTCATGTGATCTGGCTTCCACAAACAGCCAGATCGTTACAGAAGAGTTGAGCACGTCGCTGGAACTCACACGGAATTCCTCAGCTCTCCCTCCTGTGTATCCCACGCGCCCTCCTTCGCCAACCGTCGTTAACGCAGCGGACTTTGAGGAGCACCGGGGTTTCTCTCTTGTGTGTTACCGCTGCGGTCAACCCGGTCACATGTCGCGATTTTGTCCCCGCCGACGACAGCCATCCCGTTACTGTTCCTCTACCTATCCTCCGTGGCCGGATTACCAACCCGTTCTTTCTCCGCACCCATCCTACACGCCTGATTCCGGCAACCCATGGCCTGCACAAATGCGGAATCGTTCGCCGGCACTGGACAGAAGTGTCACCACCTCCAGCTTTCCGCACACGTAGATCTCCATCACCCCAACGCCGCTCCTCCTCACCACCGCCGAAAAACTAGTCTGCGCAGCCGATGGGGGAGAGATCGCTGGAAGTCTACCGCCGGAAGAGATACCACTGCCTGTAGTGATGTTACGGAACAAAGTGAATGTGCTAGTGATTGGAGTACCTGTAATAGCTTTAGTGGATACCGGTGCTACTGTTTCAGCTATGAGTGCTGCGATTAAGTGTCGCCTCCGATGTAAAGTTTTGTTTCTATAGGACAAAAATGTCCAGTTTTGTGGTGTAAGTGGCGACCCGTTTCCTGCAGTTCGAGTGTGTAGTGTTAAGGTTTCCTTGAGTGGTGAAGTGTTCAGCAAGGAAATGGCGGTGCTCGCCCGGTGGACGCACGACGTTATTCTTGGCCTCGACTTTTTGCAGATGTGTGGCGCTAACGTCGACTGTCACACCGGCGAGCTCAGCGTCGGCAAATTATCCACCGCTGGCCTCGTGGAAGGCTCGTGCAGTGGAGAAAGTCTGTTCTGTAATACCAGAGATACTGTCGTGCCTTCTTCTTCGGCTGTATGCCTACTGGTTTCCGGCCCCAGTACCACTCTCTACGTGTTTGATGCGACTGTGGAGCCGAACCACTTGAACTGCATGAACAACATCTTGGTTCCTCATGTCATGGTTTTCGTCACAAACGAAAGCACTGAATTCTGGACAGTGAACTGTTCTACAGAATCTGTAGTTCTGCCTAAAGGCCTGAAGCTTGCGTCATGCAGACACGACACGCCGGTATCCGTTGCCTTGGTTACCGCCGCCTTGGGCGCAGCAGCACCAGAGCTTTACGACGAGTAGCAGTTTCTTCGCATGATCGACAACTCGCTTTCCACGCATGAGCGCCGTGCTCTGTCGGCCATCCTCCGGCGACGCTCCACTGTGTTCGACTTTTACAGCCCGGCGGCCCATCTTCAATCCCCCCGTCTCGGACCCTGCACAGGGTTGACACTGGCGCCTCACATCCAATCCAACAAAAGGCCTACCGAGTGTCTCCGTGTGAACGCAAGGTGATCAATGAACAAGTGCAGGGGATGTTAACCAAAGGTGTTATTCAAGAGTCGTCGAGTCTTTGGGCTGCTCCTGTAATTCTTGTTCGAAAGAAGGATGGATCATGGCGTTTCTGCGTAGATTACCGTCGTCTAAATGAAGTCACAAGAAAAGACGTATACCCTCTCCCTCGAATCGACGATGCCATCGACTGCCTTTTTTAAGCCTCCTGCTTATCTTCTACTGACCTCCGGTCGGGGTATTGCCATAACCCTATGCATCCCGCGGACAAAGAGAAAACAGCGTTAGCCGCATTAGCCGAAAATGCGGGCCACGACTGAGCAGTACGATGCCAGCTGCAATCAGTGTCAACGATATAAACGCCCTACTAGCGTTGCTGCTGGTCAGCTTCACCCTTTGACACCACCTGCCGCATCGTTCGAGCAAGCGGGCATAGACCTCCTTGGCCCATTTCCCAAATCCTATCATGGGAACCGATGGATAGTGGTTTGTGTTGATTACCTCACTCGGTATTGTGAAACGGCCGCCCTACCCTCGTCTACGGCGTATCATGTGTCCTCGTTTATGCTGCGCTCCATAGTTCTTCGCCATGGACTCCCAAAAGTTATCATCAGTGACCGTGGTCGGCAGGTCACCGCTGGCGTTGTGGAGCAGCTTCTCCGTTCTTGCGCGTCGCATTTTCGCCATTCCTCGTCGCCTTACCATCCCCAGACAGATTGGCTAACTGAGCACACGAACCGAATGGTCACCAACCTGCTGTCAATGTACGTTGATTCAAAACACAAAAAAGTGGGACAGCGTCCTGCCGTTCATTACCTACACTTTCAATACCGCGCGCCACGAGACTACCAGTTTCAGCGCCTTCTTTTTTACTATATGCTCGCCCTCCACGCTACACCCTGGACACCATACTACAATTTTCTGCCGAGCCTCATGAAGATTTCCCCGTCGCCGAGACACTTTGTCTCGCCGAAGAGGTCCGGCGTCTTGGCCGCCTTCGTATCCTCGCCTTCAAAGATCGGTCCAAAGCGCGCTACGATGCCCACCGCTGTCACGTCACTTACAGCCCTGGTGATTTGGTCTTGTTGTGGCGGCCTGTCCGAAAGCAGGGACTGTCCCAGAAGCTGCTGTGCCACTACGATGGACCCTATGTTGTTATCGAGAAAATTAGTGAGCTCAACTACCTCATAGCGCGTCTCACGGCAAGCGGCCGTCGTTCTGCACGAACTGACGTGACTCACGTTGCCCGGCTGAAGCCCTACCATTCGTGCGGTGCTTTTTGACTCGCCCTGCGGGCTTCGGCTGCGTAGGGGGAAGTGTGACGCCCATGGGGAGGCGATGCCTAGTCTATTTGGTCGGCATCTTAGTCAGCATCGCTGAGTACGCAGAAGAGGAGGAGAACAAGGTGGTTGGTTGCGTCTCGTGCTCGGGAAGCGGACCCAGCGGATTTCAGTCGCCCGTAATGGTTTGAATAAACCCCTGGTCGTAACAATATGTACTAAAAGCAGTGTTCTTTTCGCCCCAGTTTCTTCTACCTATTCCTGTTTCCACTGCCTGAATGAGCTACTGCACAGTTTGAATAACGCGTCCATGAACACTGCTTTCTTCTGCACGACGCCCCCCGTAAAAAAATTTTTTTGAGGTCCCCAGGTGGTCTAAATTATTCCGGAGCCCCCCCACTACGGCACCTCTTTCTTCTTTTCTTCTTTCACTCCCTCCTTTATTCCTTCCCTTACGGCGCGGTTCAGGTGTCCAACGATATATGAGACAGATCCTGCGCCTTTTGTAAAACAGCGCGAACAACGTCGGACAAGAACAAGAAGGGCACGGGACGAGCGCTGTTTTTTTTCTTTCATTATCTTCCACCTTACAATTGATCTTGACATTGAAAGTTTTTCCGCTCTGCCTATTCTAGGCTCGAAAGAATACTTGGGGCTGAGCTTGAGAACGTCTGCTATGTCCGGCCGCTCGTCCCGTGTCCTTCTTGTTCTTGTCCGACGTTGTTCGCGCTGTTTTACAAAAGATGCATATATACCAACTCGCCCAACTGAACGTTCTGCTTAGATACTGCGCCATTTCCTTTCCCCAAGAAACCAGTTATTATTATTGCTTTCTTTGGACCATATTCTCCTTATTCTTATTTTTTTCTACAAACTAAAAACGGCACCATTCTCTCCATATACTCAGTGACGTGCTTTTTGCGTTGGATATCATAGAGTGCCTTTCAAATCAAAAATTGTAGACTAAGAATGGTTCGAAATACAGATTGCTATATTTTCGAGCACACTGCTGAACATTCAGCCCGCAGCTGTCACTGCACGATCTCACCTCAGCAGAGCAAAATGAGTGAGTTTCAAAAACCGCTTAGAGCTTTTCCATGGGCATTAGGCCAAATTTAGGGGTTTTGTGAACAAGGTGCTACAACAGGATTTCTGGGTTAACTGTGTGCCATTTGCAATCATTAACGGTGCCACAAAGCTTCACGCCAACTTCACTGAGACATCTCTCAATGGCTGGTAATAGTTATGTGAAGGCTAAAAGTTCTAGACATGGAAAATTCAGTAAACCTGAATATACACCGTACGTTCAAGTTTTAGTGCAGGCCACATGCGGTGCAGACCTTTGGTCTCACATACACATTTTTTTTCGCTCTTTTTGCCACTGCTGATTTCGACATCACAACATGTGCTTTATTCCGACCGATAGCACGAAGAGAAAGAACATTTTTATATATCGTGGCCTGACCCGGGTCTGGCACTCTTAAGGGCGCCAATTTTTATCAGCTCTCATTTGATTTTACTGCTGCAGCCGGCTGTAGCGATATGAGCATGCATTAGCACTGATAGTACTTCGTTGATATTTCTCAAAATCTTCTTGCCGGAATGAATATTAGCGTTCCCGCGAGACGCCATTCATACTCACAGTAGTTTTAAAAATTGAGTGCTTCATAAAACTTAGAAATACTACAAGATAGTACGAAAGTGCTTGTGTCTGCGTTAGCAAAACGCATTTTCCCGACGCATGCAGGCACCGCCACAAAACAATTTCTTTTCAATAAAAAAGAAACATAGAGAAGTAAGTTGCTGCTGTAGTGCCGTTTAAAAACATATGTATAACCGGCTTTAGTTATAAAGAATGCAACATTTCACTTTCCCAATAGGTGTACAGTAATTTTATTTCTTCCGTGTTCAGTGCCGTGCGTTCGTGAAGCTGAACATTGAGATTCGGCTTAGGAGCAAGCATATCCAATCGGACTGCCCAAGACAAATAGCTTAGCAGCAAGGTTGCGCTCCGTTCTTGTTTTCAGGTACCAATAAAATCAAATTGATCACATCACATAAGAGTGGGTCACAACCTACCAGCTCTCGCAATTGCAAATGGGCAAATGGTTGATTTTGATGGTTGTCAGCGTGCGAATGCGCTGACTAGCCAATAAGTGATAGCGGACGTTTGTTGAACAGGGTCATCTCCGAGTCTACGATGAAGAATGAAGAGTTAAAATATTTCTGAAATTTATTTATCCTCGTTATCTATATTATTTATCTATCGGTTGATATTTTACTCTCTTCATGTCTGGAATTTATAGGGACATGACGTCCTCTAGGAGCCACAGAAAAGGCCACTGATAAAACAGTGAGCCCTTATATGAAAAAACTTACTGATAGAATTGCATTCAATATTTTGTTAGATAAGAGAGAAAAGAAACATATCTGAGAATAGCCTTCAACAGTTTGTGTTTTTTTTTCGTCATTTGCAAGATTTTCACTCCAAAACAACTAGCAGGCACCTGGAAACCCTGAATAGTTACTTGGCTTAAGGGACAGGAAATAATAAAAATTTTGCTCCACTGCACGCCTGCTTTGTTTTTTCTTGCCTGAAAATCCGTATGCGTTTGTGCGAGAAAAGATATAAACTATTTTCAACATAAAATACCCAAGGGTTTGAGAAACAGAAATAAAAGCTTAAATTTAAGAAAGTTTCTTTATGCTCATTTGCCTCGGTTCTATTATTTCATCATTTCTCTTGAAAACCTTGCCCTGAGTCCACCGCTGATGCTGCCGAATCTTGGATTATGTAGCCAAGAATACTTACACTTTGAGCATTAAGAAAAGCTTTTAGCGCTCTAAAGTTGGTTAAGTCAGTAAAACGGATATATGAAATAGTTTTCAGCACGCCGTTATGTTCGAAGTTTGCTGCCCTGTTCAATGTTTGCTAAAGGAATAAGCTAGAACTTAGGTGCCCTTAATCTATTATCACTCTTCGCAAAGCCGAAACGCAGCACGGCCAACGCTGAGGCTTTTTTTTTGTTGAGATTGTTAAAGACCGCCTTTCGACTCCCATTTACTGGGTTAAGATAATTAGCGTGAGGCTTGCATTAAGCACGTGTGAAGTGGGTGGACTCTAAGCTCTTTGATCCGGTGCTCACGTCCTCTTCTATGAACAGACATCCTGTGCGTTAAAAGCCAATTCTTCTAAAGCATGTTCTGCGACGTTACTAGTTATCACTAAAGCCTTTTTTTTTTACAGCGACAAAAGTGTTTGAGTTGCCCTGCTTTACTGTGTTAGCAGCATGAGCGACACTCCGCCAATGCAGACGCTTTGAGCCTTCAGGCTCCCCAAGAGCAACCAAAACAAACCTGCCAACCTCACCTTGTACCTAGGGCGAGCAGCACCTCTAAACGACAGCGTTTGACGCCTCCGCGTCCCGTTTTACTGCTTGAATAGAGTAAGTCGCACTCACCCGAAACGGTTGCGTGTGAAACCTTAGAGATGACACCTTCGGCCTCAAGAAGCCCACCCATTACACACGTACTGAAATATTCAACGCAAGGAAAAATAAATGCATCAAACTTAATGCACATTTTAATGCGCTAGCGTTAGTTAGTCTATTATCGCGAAAAAGTGTTCAGCGTTGGCGGGTGGGGCTTCGCTCGTCTTGTCAGGAAGAGTACAGTAGGAAAGGGGAGACAGGGAGAGAGCGCGAATCTATGAGAGGCGATGGGTGTAGAGAGAGAGAGAGAGAGAAAAGTGGTAGAGGAAAGACAGGGAGGCTAACCAGAAGAATGTTCCGGTTGGCTACCCTGCACTGGAGGAGAGGGATGAGGGGGGCGCAAAAAATTAAGAAGTAGGGCATTGTGGTCTGTATCTAGCACGACAAATAATAACGAGCGCACTGAAAGTCAAAGGCCGCCGCAGCAGTAGCCTGCACACCTTGAGGGCTGACGAACACCGCGACCTTTGTAGAACAGATCTACAGTCCTCTATCACTATTACGAGGCAGACAGGCAGCGCAGACGTTCTAGTGTGTAGAAAGGCTGCTTGCCGTTGTGGCTGATGATCTTGATGACAACGTAACAAATCCCGACTTCTTCTCGGAACCATGAAGCTAGATGATGCGTGTGACTGCTGTTGGACAGCTTCAAGCACTGGATTCAACAAATCCAGTATCTGCAGGGCATTTTGTGCAGCTGGCATTGGCATGTGCAAGCTGGAAATCAGAACACGCATGGCATTCACGATTCGCTTGAGCATTGCAATCACTTGGCCGTCTGCGACTTAGGCCGCTTGCTGCCTAAGTTGCTGCCTAAGTCGTGTGTGTGTGTGTGTGTGTGTCGTGTGTCGTGTGCGTGTGTGTGTGTGTGTGTGTGTGTGTGTGTGTGTGTGTGTGTGTGTGTGTGTGTGTGTGTGTGTGTGTGTGTGTGTGTGTGTGTGTGTGTGTGTGTGTGTGTGTGTGTGTGTGTGTGTGTGTGTGTGTGTGTGTGTGTGTGTGTGTGTGTGTGTGTGTGTGTGTGTGTGTGTGTGTGTGTGTGTGTGTGTGTGTGTGTGTGTGTGTGTGTGTGTGTGTGTGTGTGTGTGTGTGTGTGTGTGTGTGTGTGTGTGTGTGTGTGTCAGGTCTCATGAAGGTCTGATCACTTTGTCCGAGTTTCTGACTTTGAGCTCAATCTTGCTTCCAGCAACTTACGACTTGCAAAATCGTTCACGCAGATAAAGCATGGCCATTGCAGTTAGTAAATCTAGAGTGCGGAATAGCGCGCCAGCGCACGTACTCACACTGATGCCGAAAACCAGCGGCCTCTTGTTGGGCAGTAGAGACAGCCTAGAGCCTGGTAAAGTACCTCTTCCTTCAAGCATATTATTTTCTAGCCATGAGCCCAAGGTTCCTTTCAACTTTTAGAGTACTATATCAAGTATCAAGCGGCTTTATGATCGGAGAAAATTCGATAGGGCTCATGTGTCGGAATGCAAAGCATTAGTTTTAGTGCGGTAGAGTGTACTGCATTACGGTTAATTCTTTCAGCGAGATGGTTCGTCTGCGCGGTCTGTTTCTGCACAAAGACTGGCACATGTTCGGAACTTCGGGCGAACCTCGGCCTTGACGACGACACTTTCTCGCCGCGGCCGTTTATCGTTATGTGCCGAACGGAAGAGTGTCTCTCCTGCCTTGCTCAGAAAATATGGTAGTAATGCGCAAGCCCTGTGATGCGGACCACCCCCTCCTCCCTGTTCAGTACCCAGGAGCAGCAGCCTCCTTACAATAATTAAAATGTTTGGTGCAGCACACAAAGGCCTGCAGGACGCCTGAAGGACGAACGCTACATAATCGAGAGTTTGCTCTGCGCTCTAAAGCCGACAAATGAAGGGCACAGGTAAACTTGTATTACAGAAAGCAAAATAAATGCCTAGAACGACCAAATTGTGTTTTCCACAGCTCTCAAAGCCGCTTCGGCCTGCAGTGCAATACATGATGACGAAATCCTATGAGTGTAACTGCACATGCTTATATCCAGACCATTTTTAACTAAATCTTAAGCTAGATAACGCGTGCTCAGCCCAAAAAACCGCCAAAACGTGTTCTTGTCAAGTGTTTCTTGCTTTGTACAAAAACCAAGCATTAGAACTAAACAGAACACTACGATTTCAAGATTTTTACCCTTTTCTGCCGCAGCTAATAGTTTGCTGGTTGCATAGAAAGAGAGTCTGTGAGTGAAAATAGAAAGCTGATTCTTCCTAAGGATTACAGTTTACGTGTGAAACAAAATGGAATGCATCTTGTTAAGAGAGTTATTTGCAACGAGTAGTGCATTTTAATGGTCTGAGGCGCTTTCAGAGAACGACTGCCTGCTCTTGATAATTATAATTATTGTGGCTTCTCAACTGAAGTAGTGACGTCAAGCCCGTCAATTTCGATTCCCTAAGCCATTAACTAACTTGCTTTTCATGATGTATGCCTTATTGGTACTAAAAAGAGCCCATTAAAACTGCAGTGCTCTGAGCTAATGAGTTTCCTCGTCCGAAATATTCAGGCACAAGGGACAGGTAGTTAGGCTTAAAACCACGAACGCATGTTATTGCTTTGAAAGTGGCTTGCTCTTTTCTGTGCAACCTAGGATTAATCATGCAGAATATTACCTCTACGAAACACTTCTTTTTTATCAGTAGAACCAGGTGCTAGATTTTCCGATTATCTGCTCGTTCGGCCTTTGTGATTCCGCTATTGAAGCAGTAATCTTCATAAACAACTTTTAATGGACTTCACCTGCCACGTTGCTTACAAGTGCTTGGAAAAAAGATTGAGTATTACACACAATTTGAAACGATACTGAAATGCCTGTAATAATGAGAAGTTCTATTTGCAATTGGTATGCATGATAATGAACATTTTCAAATTACATGTCCTGCTTGAGTCTCTCGGAATAAGCCACTCCGAGATATATTCTTACCTTTATATATAGGCATTTTTGCGTATTCAGAAAACAGCAATAATTGAAGGGAGAAGGAAATATATGATAGTCATCTGTATAAATTGTATTTAGGGATGAAAAATGGATTACTACAGGAAATGTTTTTATGGGGAACTAATATTTCTTCCCGTATAAGGGCCATAGAAATAAAGTGTCATATTGGCGTGACTGGCCATAAGAATGAATATCTCATTTCGTTCTCATTACCTCCAGGCCAGAAGCAGTCCTATGTCCAGTAAGACCGATATTGTTGAGTTGCGGTGACCTTACTACGATATAGAAGCTAGATCTTTTTTTTCGTGCAAAAAATTCCTAATGATTTTTGCATATCTGTGAATCCTAACGTCTAGCCTTACTCTAATGCCATTCAATTCAAGGCATAACAAAAAAATGCTAGACTTAGTACAAAAAAGAAATACAAATCTGGACATTTAGTCATCATGGAAGGTGCACTACTTGCCGACGAAGACACAAAGACGAGAACGCACGAATTTCCGCTTTGTGCATGTCGTCCTCGTTTTCCTGCCTTTGTCTTCAAGCGTTGTGGATTCCATGATGACTGAAATAAATCAAACTTGGCACAAAAAACGTGCGAAAGTATAGTATTTAGAAAAATATTCCACTATTTATAATTTTGTTACCGAGCAGCCTGAGATGAATTTAATACCTCGTGACGTGAAGCCTGGCAGTGATACCTGGCTCTTGTCTCGCTCCCCCCCCCCCTCTTGATAATTGTCATGAGCTGTCAACCTCGCTACGAAGAGTACTTCGAATCAGAGCATCCTACTTCACCGGGAGTAGAAAACGTTGCAGTCTTTTTCCGGGTGAATTCTTCTGGGACACATCAGCGAGAAGAAACCTATTCCTAAGAGGGCAGGTAAGCGAAGAAGCGATAACTCCTACTCACAACTATTTGTTTCAGCGTTCAGAAGCACGAATATCTTCTCAAGTTCTCCTTACTTCGTGCCTCACTTTCTTGCACTGCTCATTTCCTGGTTTCGAGGTGTATTGATCACCGAGTGCAGACGAGCATTTGGAATAGCCTGTCGGGTCATTCTAAGCATCCCAACGGAGAGCTATCTCACTGCGTCATTACGTGAAGGTTTGCGTGCACGCGTTCATATGAGCCAGATTCGGCTAGCTGCCTCTCTTCTGAAACAAGTGCTGTCCATTCAGAACACACTCTGCTGACGTCCAGTGCCAGGTTTAGTGCGTCAGTCAAACGCATTTACTGTGCCCCAAACCCGGACTTTTGGTACGCGCCCACGTGACATTTTTTCTACATGATATTCCTTGTCATACCTTCGTAATGATCCCAACCACAGCCGAGACAGCCGCCGGACAGGAGTTTCAGTTGTTGTTGTTGTTGTTGCCCCTCACCACATGGCCTTGTCGGCCGTAGCTAAAATTCTCCAATAAACGAGCCCATTTGGCTTGCGTTATGGGAGGCTCTTATTTCTAAACCTTAGCTGGGCACTTAATATCCCTGGATAAAACAGACGCGCAGTGTTCTCTCATAATAACAACGCTTTAAATTGCCTAAAAAGTATTTTGTTCCACTATGAGGCGCAGCGAAATAGATTACGGTAGCTGCGCATTTTGTCCCGGCCAGCGCTGTCATTTCTTAAACTAACGTTGATCAAATCAGCGCGATACGGAGGATATTTAGCCCTGTGATTTCTTTCTATATGACAACAGGAGCGCTTAATATCTCTTGATAATTAAATAAAGAATAACGCCGAGGCGGGTTGTTTTGTGACTAGCATTTCTTTGTTATGAATACGCGCACGTTAGCTTTATCTGCGCCCATTCGACGACAGTCTCCTAATATTCCGGTTTCTAAAGCAATAGCTATTAAATACCCTATACTACGGCACACAAGAAGAACCCTGTGCAGCTGCCGGAGATCAAACTAAAGAGAAAGCAGCGCTGTGAGTTTTGCTTTTATAGACATGACGCTCACACCTGCATTTTCAAAACTTAACAAATGCATGAAGGAGTCAAAAAAAGCTTCCTGCGCTCATCTTTCAACTAAGCGGAATTAGCCTACACAAGCATTGCCATGTTAATAGGCTTTGTTACTAAGATAATGCATAAGGGCATTTTCTCCATTAGAAATTTAGCATCACGTAGGAAGGTTTCTATCGTTGGCATTCAATATCTTTTCGACATGGCGTTCTTTGGCAAGAGTAGCTTCGATGAAATGTTATTACTTGACGCAGCTCAGAAAACTGTGTCTAGAGGGCGATTTCTAGCCAAAACGAGGTGCGCGTAAACCGGCAGAATGTTGCGGGCGCAGCAACTCTATCTGGAAAATTTTATCAACAAAGTTGATAACACATTCTTATATCTACACGCACAAATCTTTGATGACGGAATCAAAATTCGTTCAACTTGAACAAAAAAAAAATTTCTCCCTGCAACAGTTTGAAAATCGGTGCACTTTACACCGCATTATTTTCACAAGTTGCTTTATTATCCCTGGCTCTTCATTCGATTACTGAAGGCTGTAGAGGAGAAATGTACAGAACATTCTCCATGCCGATATTTCAGATTTATTTTCTGATTTCTTCGAAGCATTTCAACCTAGGCGAGACCGTGAAAGAAGTTGACCGCCGTAACTAAGACTACCTGGTAAGAGCAAAACTTCAAAATTCTATTGCAACATTTATTCACTAACAACCTATTTCCTACTAGAAATAAAAGAAACGCGCACGTAAACATCTAACATCAACGCGTATCTCGTACGTAACGTTCACAGCTCACGCCAGTGTCAGGGCTACACAACTGCCTTATTAACTCCAAAATTGATGGAAGCGTCGTATAGATCTGCTCCCAAATTTCGGAAACTAGAATAAAAAGTCGGCAGATACACTTAAACCTGCTTACGTGTCAGAAGGCGTAAGCTCGTCCGGTCACTTTGTGAATACAGTCGCCGCGCGCTGCGGCGTGATGTAAACTGATGCCACAAAGCTTGCAATTTACCTCTGCATGGCTCTACGTAGCAGCTGCCGCGACGCCGCCGCAGCCCTCTTGAAGGCAGCCGCCAACGTAGCGCGGCCCGCGCTCCACCTTACTTTTATGACGCGATAGCTAATGGGTTAATGTCAATATATGCGGAATGGGTCCTTCTCTACATAACGTTCGTACTTCATTGAGAGTACTCATGCCACTCCTATCCCAGTGGTGCAGCGGTTAAGCGTTGAACCACTGCCCTGCCATGGCAGGTGCTGCCACTGGTGGAATTTGTGCGCTCGAGATCGTCCCGAGCAACCTCGCACGATCAACCATTAGTTTAACCGCCACCTGTGCCAGGTTGCATGAGGACGCCATCTATTATGGCCACGCACACAAACAGACGAGTTTTCGCTCAGCGAGGCAAGTAAGACGTACGCCATAATAAATTTCGGTTTAGCATTCAGTTTTTTTTTTATACCAGTGCAAAGGTGTACAGGGACGCCGAAGAAGAATACCACAAGAAGAGCTGTGGAATGTTCAAGTTGTAACGTTGTTACCTAAACTCAACGAGCGCGACTAACCGGCAGCTCGCCATTATTGTGAGCGACACCGCCGATCGCGAAACGCTGATAGAGCTGTTTTATGAGAAAAGTCTTGTCGTAGACTGCCCTGTATGCAGAGTGTTTCGCCGATGACTTTAAACAATTTTTAATAATAGGCTTTTTGAGTTAGAAGAGCTCTTTTTTCGACATAGTATTGTCAGTGGTGTATTACATACGATAACAACTAAGATGTGCTAAGTATAGCAGGATTATTAACTAAATCCGAATAATTACCCTTTTAAGTATAACTTCTAGGCTCCTTAATTATTGAGAGGCGTGTGCCCCTTCGTAAGTAATATCCGTATCAGTTTTCAGAATTTCGGAAACGTGGTTAACCTCGGCGCTGTGGCCCAAGAGATTTTGGCTATTTATACGAGTAACCTGCACTGAAGAGGCTGCTCTGCCTGCAAGGTTCTCGAAAGTGCATGTATTTTGACACGATGCAGAGAAAAATGGTTGGGCCACAGCGCCGAGGGCAACCGCGTTTACAAAATTCTAAAAACTGATACAGGTATTACTTACGTTCGATACACGCCTCTGAGTAATTAAGGATCCAAACAGTAATAGTTAAAAAGCTAGCTATTAAATATTAGGTGACCACCTTGCTAGTAAGCATATCTTAGCTGTATTCTGACCGTTGAGAATAGTGTCCCGCCAGAAGCGCTGTTCTAACTCAAAAATGCCTATTTTTTTAATTGTGCAAAATCTTAGGTGAAGCACCCGTTATAAAGCGCTGTCTACGGCAAGGCGTTTCCCACAGATCAGCTCCATCAGCGATTCGCGATAGGCTTTGCCGCTGACATTAATAGCAAGCTGGCACCTCATTGAGTTCGCTGAGTTGCGGTAACAAGACTACAACCTAAACTTTTCAGCGCTCGTCTGGTCGTATTCTCATGAATCCACTCATGAATCCGCTTATCAGTCAAGAAAATAATCATATGCATTGGTCACCTTCCCGCTTCATGAGTTCCTTTGCTTACTTGATCCTAGCAGCACGGTTCGTCTAATTGTTTTTTGGCTTCTGAACGCTACTGCTGGCGATTAGTTGAGTAAATCTTAGGCACGATCCCAAAGTTCATGGAGCGCGATTGGAGCCGCATACCAAGGCCAAATCTTTGAACACGTTGGAAAAATCGGACGTTTGAGGATATATTAGGCAATGGCGAACATTGGAGTTTTTGATTACTCGGTTAGTTCATCTTGGGTGTCCCAATGCTGATCAAATAGCCGCACACCCTCCGAATATAGATCTCCTCAAAACATTTGGAACCATCAACTGCGGGACTTTAACTGCAGAGAGAGCTTTTGGTGCTTCATATCAATGTGGTGGCCGCGGACAGTCGTCATTTGTACCGTCTTGGTTTGATACTGGGCACAATGGCGTCTTTCTATTCATAAAAAAATATGCAGTAATGCCAGAATGTCATATGTGCGTTGAAATCGTCATTCAGTTATTAATTGTACTAATAAGAACAAAAATGAAGGCCATGAAAAATTGTAATGAAAGGATGAAAAATTAAAAATTCACTGAAAGCCCAGTTACACCCGCAAAAACACCTGACGGAGGATGGGTGCGAATTTGCACCCAAATATATTCCGAAAAATCAGCTGGTATTTTCTTTCCTCAATGTTAGAACTCTACGTGAAAGAATTTAAAATAAGCCTTTTTCTTAAATATTGTATCTTTTGAGGGCAAATTGAGTTTCGGTACTTTTCTGAAAGCGCAAATTTCGTACGCACATATCTTCCTACCGCACACCAAAAGCTATTATGCGCTGGTTTTTGTGTTACCACTGAGAGATGACGACAGGCCCTCTTTTCAGTTAGATCACTGGTCGAGCTTAAGCTGTATCCCCATTGACATGCTTGTGAAGAATATCCTTCGATTCAGCAATCCTGTACCAAACACTTCAACCGATAAAGCGAAAAATGGAATTAAGTCTCGGTCCTGGCATACAAATCGCTGATCGAAAAACGGCAAACGAGTTTGGAGAATTCAGCCGTTCGGGAACTTTTCATCATGCTCATGTTTCTACGAAAAGTTGAGAGAAATAGGGATACGAATTTTTCAGCGATAAAAATCGGCGGCTAAGAGCCCAGTAAAAGGGCTCCTTGACTGAATTCACCACAAAAGGTCGCCCTTCTCTAGCAAAGCAGAAAACAAATGCAGCCACTAGCAAATCGGATCGTACCACGTCATAGCTGTTCGACTAAGTGGGCGTCAGGAAAGGCGAGCGCAGAAGCGCAGTAATGATGAGCCCGTCCCCGCTGCACGTTTAGGAACGCGAGCCTTGTTAAGCGGCACCGTGGAGGGTTCTTTCGTGCTCGATCGGGTTTTTCTTTGATCAAAAGCAAGTTATGCACAGTGGCCGAAAAGGTAGTGCACACGGCTGGCTTACCACGAGAAAGTCAGGTTTAAGGACATCTATTGCTTCGCTCATTATAGTTACCTATAGTTCACCCTTCAAAGATTTTGCCATGCGGCAGAAGCTAGAGAGAGGCAGATTTCGCATTCTGCAAGACTGAGTCGGCAGGCAGGGCGGACATAACAAAGACCAGGCTTCGGCGGTTGTCGAGCGATCATGCTAATGGCCATCAGGGCAGGATTTCGCCGTTTTTTCGAGGGTCTACTGCATTCATACTGGCAGGCAGTATATGACGAGCCAGAATGTTGCCCCTACTGCGCCGTCGCGCACTTTTCCGAAAACTGCCATTTTTAAGAGCAGGCTCTACGATGCAGACAGTCAATAAGCAAGACAGTCGGCCATAAATCTCACTGACGACCGCACAATAGCCGTTGGTCTGCGTTGCTTCTCTTTTCTGCTGCACAGCCGTTAGAAAATGGTTGTCTTAAGTGTAGCGAAAGCTTTACACTTCTTTTGCTACGTCATTTGTTCCGCATTCTCCTCCGCTCTCAGGAAGTATCAGCAACCGGTGCCGTCAGGGCTTATTCTTTCCGACTTATATTTAGGCTCCTCGCCAAAGGTTTCCTCTCCATTCCGTCGCTTCCAGTCTAGTCTGTATTTGTTGACGAATGGGACAGTCTCTCCAGTAAAGTATGCAGGGTAAAGAGTCTATAATCAAAGATCTTTGAGAAGAGTCCATGTTTTAAAAACAGAGGTATTTCTGTACAGCACGATACATACATTTTTAACCATTGTGCTAAGTTCAACAGATAGTTATTCGTTACCATTTTTTATTTCGCGCTGAATCACACAGTGGAATTATTATAAATTAATTAATCGTGCTCTTCGGCTGGACTACAAATAAATCCAACGAATATTTTTATGCTGATTGCTGGTCGGTATGTTTGTAGTATTTTGCGCTGACAGGCCTGCTTGAAAAGGGTTCGCAGTAGGAGTGCCTCATGCATAAATATTCTATTCAATGGAGACTTAAATGGGCTAAACTATATCTTTCTTTCTGTCACTCGTTAAAAATGAAAGACAACGTCCCAAATAATGCCTGAAGCAGAACTTACACGGTGGATTGCCATATGTGCACTATTCATTATAAAAGTTGCATTTCTTTACCTCCAACGTTTTTCTCTTCCGTACATTGAAACACGCAGTCGAGAGCTCCTTAAAAAGCTCTTTGTAAGAAACACAAAGCTCTTTCTAAGAAACAGGGCCACCATGACTGGGCACGGTGGCACTGCTAGCATGCTGCACGCTGACAACCCGTTTGTTCTCTTGGTGCAGCTGTCCTTTGGCCTGCTGCTTCGTGCCGGCGATAGAGACCCTGCGCAAGCCGGGCTGACCAGGACTGAGCAGAATCTCAACGCTACTCACTGCCACGTGCTGGATCCGCCGCCGTGTACATCGCGGGAATTGCACCGTCAAAACCAGAAGGAAGCATGCGCGGAGCTCTTGGCACGTGCTCTGCGCTCAGCGCCACTGCTCTCCACCGCTATAAAGAACCTGTCCTGGATGAACTCGCCCACTGGGCACGGTGGCCCCGCTAGCATGCGGAACGCTGGCAACCTGTTTTTTTCTCATCGTGCAGGTGAGAAAGCATTTCAGATATTGCATCCGCTCAAGTGACCGTTTTCTGGTAGTGCTGCAGTGCCCACCGTTTTGTATCCTGGTTCTTGATGTCGCCTTGACATTGAGAAATTTGCTGCTATTAGGTGGTGAGACTGAAACAAACCCGGATCACGATCTATCTCAAATTTCTAAACAGCTGGAGGATATTGCAGTCGACATCAAAGATATGAAAGAAAAATGCTTGGTAGACATAGAGAACAAGCTTGGCCTCCTTGCAGTCCTAGAAAGCACAGTAGAATCATGTCAACAAGAAATAGCCTGCATGAACCAAGTCATAGACGCACTTCAACAAAGGATTGACGACCTAGAAAATCGCAGTAGGCGATCCAACCTGATTATCTATGACCTATCAAAAAAGAAGATGAAACTAGCGAGCCGTTAGAGCAAACCGTGAATTAAGTCATTATTGAAGACACTCTAGAGCTAGAAAAGGTTGCCATTGAGCGCATACATATGTTAGGGAAGCGCCCGCTGGAGACAAAACTCGACCGGTAATAATGAAGTTACTTGACTACAGGCAAGAATTTGAAGACTTCTCTAAAAGAATACGAGACATACGGAAGAAACTTTCGGATAGTGCAAAAACAAATCGCGAAAAAAAGGAAAAGTATCCTTGCGTTATGACAAGCTTTACATCAACAAACAGGCATATATTTGGTATGAATAAAACAACGACGAAGTACCGAGGCAAAAAGAACGACGCAATAACAAGCCGCTGAATAACCCGTCAAAACGCACAAGCCGCACGATCGAAAAATTGAGATTAATAAATGTAAATGCCCACAGTGTCCTAAATAAAACAGAAGACTTAGAAAGCCTTCTAGTAGACTACGATCCCGATATTGAGGCCATCAAGGAAACATGGATATCACCCGCTATATTCGACCACGATATTGCCCCACCAAACTACACAATCAACCGGAAAGACCGGCCTTCACGAGGTGGAGGCATGGCCTTACTGATAAAAATTCTCTTCACTTTGTCGTTCTTCCCGAGATGGACAACGCTGGAGCAGTTTTCTGCAAACTATTGCGCGATGGGACGTCGGTTATAACCGGTTGCGTTTATCGAAGCCCTTCCTCTCACAGTGCATGTCTTTCAGCAGTTCAGGAATATATGCAGCGTCATGTACATCAATCCAGGATTGTTCTTGCGGGAGACTTTAACCTTGCCGACATAGACTGGGTCACAATGCACCACAAATCAGAAGCTTCAGAAGTGCTAAAAGACATAAAGCTAAATTTTAACCTTCATCAACTTGTCACTAGTCTTACTCGCATTCAAGGCTTAGCAAAAAATATTCTCGACCTTATATTTCTTAGTGACCATTTCCCTATAAGTGAAGCAAAAATGAAAATTATTCAAGGGATAGCTGACCACAGTATATTTATGTGCACACTCCAGCTCGATCATTGCGCTACTAGCATGTCTACAGCAAAACGTTTTTTGAACTTCCATAGGGCAGATGACGCCAGCATACTAACCCAACTTTCGCATGAATTCGATTCCTTCTTAGAAAAAAATTCTGAAGAGTCTACTGACGTAAATACTCTATGGCTACATTTTAAGAGCATTGTCCTCTAAAATGTAACAAATTTTATACCAATGATAAAGAAAAAACTGTGCCTTAAGAATTCATGAATCACACGTCAAATCATTCATGCTAAACGGAGAGTAAAACGGCTTCGTAGGGTTAATAAGAATAGCTCAAAATTATCCACAACTTTGAAATAAAAGTATGCTGAAAGGCAGTTCAAGCAAAAACTAAAAGTTTAGAAACAATACCACTACACCATCACTTTACCTAGCTTCCTGTAGAACAGCCCACAAAGATTCTGAAAACATCTGCGCAGTACCCAGGCAACGACAGTCAAACTAACCAAAGCCAAAAAAAGTACAATGGTTAATTAAATACAACAGTTTCTTGTAGTCAATGTTCACGAAAGACAACGGTTCACTTCCCTCTCTCCCGCCACCCTATGCCTGGATGCTTGATTCCTTAACAATAACAGACGCTGGAATCCACAATCTTCCCCTCAACATTGACCCTAAAAAAGTAAACGGTCCTGAAGAAATTCCAAATGAATTCCTATAAAAATACGCTGAGTGGTGCAGTATATATTTAGGACAGAATTTTCGCAAGTCACTATCAACTGCTAATCTGCCACAAGATTGAAAAAGGCTAAAATAGTACCGATCCACAAGACGGGAAACAAAAATAATGGTGCTAATTTCAGGCCTATATCGATCACCACCACTTCATGCAAAATACTAGAGCATATCATTTTAAAGCACATCACAATCTTTCTAGAACGCGAAAATATACTGTTGCCCCACCAGCATGGTTTTCGATCAGCCTTATCAATCATCACTCAGCTAACAGCGGTAGTTCATGACCGTGCTTTTAGTGTTAATAATTGTTGTCAAATTGACATGATTTTACTTGATTTTTCTAAAGCATTTGATTGCGTGAGTCACATCAAGCTTATTGCAAAACTAGAGCAAGCTATTGGGAAGGTAGAAGTTTCCGCATGGATAACTGATTTTTTAAAAGACCACTTCCAGTTTCTTTTGTTCCATCATACACCATTTGATATCGTACCTGTCATATCTGGAGTACCACAAGGCTCAGTTCTTCGACTACTGCTATTTCTTATCTTTATCAGCAATATAACCAATAATATAGGGTGCAAATTTTTTTTATTTGATACTGTAAGTCCCATCAAGGACTGTAAACTCTTCGCTGATTGTGTGATATATAAAGAAATTAACAGCCATGACGCCCATCTCGTTCTTTCTGGTGCCCTTAAAACGCTGTCCGAGTGGTGGTCAAAATGGCAAATGTTTATGAACATAAGCAAATCAGTGTCAATGACGATAACAAGAAAACAACAGCCATCTCACTTCACCTAAACCATTAATAATATGCCTCTTTCGAAGGTCGATCAACATAAATACTTGGGCATGACATTGACATCAAACCTCAAATGGGAAACACACATAACTAATATTACAACTACTGCACTGCGAGAGCTATTTTATCTAAAAAGACGCCTACAGCTCGCTCCAATGAATATTAAGCTTCTGGCGAACAAAATATTTGTGAGTCCAATATCAGAATACGCTAACACAGTTTGGTTTCCTTACACAGCGCTGTGCGATGTCAGTGCACGTTAAAGATCCCCAGGTGGTCGAAATTATTCCGGAGCCCTCCACTAAGGCACCTCGTCTTCCTTTCTTCTTTCACTCCCTCCTTTATCCCTTCCCTTACGGCGCGGTTCAGGTGTCCAACGATATATGAGACAGATACTGCGCCATTTCCTTTCCCCCCAAAACCAATTATTATTATTATTATTACACAGCAACTAACATAGCTTAACTTGAAGGCGTGCAAAGAAAAGCTGCAAGGTTCACTCACAGCAAATACCGTTCTACTGACTCACTCTCACGTCTCTTAGCCTGTTCAGGCCTTAACACATTATCGACGAGAGCAAAACAAGCTCGACTTAAGTTCCTTTTTCAAATGCTGCATCGTCAGTATAAAATGGACACCACGCAGTACAATTCATATTCGCAAGCTAGAAAAACATGGCACCAACACGAGCATGCGCTAACTGAGAATTCTCTTTCTAACGACACATTGAGGTACTCATTTTTATATTGCGTAATCAGAGAATGGAATAGACTTAGCTCACCATTAACAACCACAAATTCATTACTCAGGGTCGTTTCACAGTTAGGGCTTATCACAAAAGATTATTAAGATATTCTAATGTTTGTTCCCGATTCTCTCTTCAGTAGCACTCTCAATAAGTAGATATCAAATGCAGTTGCTTCTTTAAAATTTCCCGCTTTTGCTTATCTCTATGACGTGCACATTTGTTGTTCATTGTATTCAACGTTGTTTTCTATTGTATTTTTGTAATACCTTAATGCTTGTATTTTTGATGAATTGTGCTGCTTCTCCGTTATTTGTGTCACTGACACGTATACTTATAAGCGAACAAGAAATCATTGTTCATGCCCTTCTGTTAGACTCTCAGCTGAGAGCGGCACTATTGCAAAATAAATAGAGTAAAAATAAATAACTTTTTCAACTAAACCTGGTAAAACACGAAAGCTTCAGTTCACTTTAAACTACTTTTTTCTCAGGCATCAGTATTATCGGTTATTACAATTTTTACTGCTCGACCTCATGTATTGCGAAATATTGGCTAGGTTAATAACCTGTGATCTTTAATTCATTTTCGACATTATAGATACATCAATGTAATGTGCGCTGTAAGCAATGAAAAAAAATCCCAGTTTTACGCATCTGGTGCCGAACTGGAAGAAAGCGCACATCTCTGCTCTCTCGACTTCCTACAATCCCTTCAACCGGAGTAAGAGAGAGACTTGCAATCAAAAATTCTGAACTAATAAGTTATCCCTCGTACTCTAGACATTATTATTCCTCTCCTTGTACATTTTTGTTCTTGTATGGGCTTCAACGCGAATTGATATGAAGTTTTTAGAAGTGTATAAAGTAACTTTTTATAAGAGTGTTTTTTTATGTTCCTGCGTTCTGCATTATTACATGGGAAAAAGTGCTAATGGTAAATTATTCTAAGGGTATTTTTTCTGTTCCTCCGTTCCACAATTTTACACGGCGGAATCCTGGATCGTTTCCTCGTTTTTGAAAGATTGGACAGTAACACTCACTGGCCCGGAAAACCAACTGTCCCGATAAAATGGGGCACATCCTAATGCTCGGCTCAATGCCAACGTTGTTGAAATTGATAATGAAAAATCTTCCGGCTAAACTTGCCGCTATTCTCCATCGCCAAGACGCCATCTATGCGGATGACCTCAAGAACGAGCGTGCACATTTTAACTTGGGATATCAAGAAGCTACCATCAAACAAGACCTGGACACTAGCCAGTATTACTCATCTTTCCAGCGCACAAAGAACCCATGGACAAAGGAACAGTAGATGCCACTGATACTGATGGTTTCTACTGTGCCCCTTTCCGTGTGTTTTATGTGCGCCGCAGAGGTGAATCATTGTGTCACAAACCACAATTAGTAAAGCTCTTTACGCTTAGCGATATCATTTATTGTAGATTGGGCCACGTCCTCCCCTTTTATTAGAGCATCTGTAGTGTCTACTCTTCATCTCTCCGTGTGATTTGTGTGCGTTAGAAAGATGGGTCATAATTTTTCAAACCGCCATCTAGCCCAGCTATCTACGTTTATTCACATTCTTCAAGCCGACGTTTACGGCAGGGAGCTCGAATGCTAACCCGAAAAATCCGCTGCACTATTGTTCTCAATCACAAGAAAAGGGCCGCTAATGCCTACCGCTTGCACAATAATTTGATAATTGATAACTTCTACATTTCCACGTCAGGCACATGTTCGCATCGTCGGATTCGTCCAGTAACAGAATCCCCAAATCACGATGCGAACGTCAACAATCCTGCGAGAAATAAACGAACTCCTACTCAAGCTCAAACGCATTATCCGTACCAACCATTGTCTTAATGAAGGCGTTATGCACAAGGTTGTCGAAGTTACCGCGTTCTGACGAGTCGTGCCTGCTTTCCCATACCAAGTTTTAATAAGTATACTCAACAAATCTGAAATGCCTGTCCAAAAGTGTTTACGTACAGAGCTAGCTGTCTCGGCACACGCAGCTAACTATCAGATTCAACAAACCACCTTGCACCACACACAAGAGGCCACGACTGCCGCGAATCATGAAACGCAGCACCCCCCCCCCCCCCCACCCCCCACTCTTGACAGCCAGCTGCCAAGGCCGTGCCATAATAGAAACGCGTGG